>OX439475.1:69549456-69730866 GCA_949320105.2 Crepidodera aurea | reverse complement strand
TTTTAATGCATTTAACTAACCTAACAGCTGCAGCCAATTGAAAATTAACACTGACAGCTTTTTTAATTTTCCCGCCTACTTTCAAGCAAATCGCCAATCAACTTTTTATTTATCTCCCTTTCAGTAGTTCAAGTAGATGTCGCCCACTCCGTGATTTTCGCGAATTAATTAATAATTTGTCATGTTATAAATATACTTAAATTATATACTCATTGGACTGCTTAAAAATGTAGATTTGAATATTAAGAGCGAAGCTCGGTGACCAGGTATTCTGGATTTTAACTTTAGTGTAATCCTTACATTATACGATTGGGCTACTAAAAAATGATACCTGTACCAAATATGAAAGAAATCTACCTGGTATTTCGAAAGTTACTGCTTGTGAAAGTGAAAAAATGTATTTGATGTAATTTGACGTTAAAACTCCAGTAGTAGAATGGGATGTGCACTTAAAAAAAATTTCACTTTATTGGATTGGACTATTAACACACTATACCTGTACCAAGTATGAGAGAAATCTACGAGGTGGTTCTAAAGTTACGGCTTATCAAAATATTAGCCGAAATGGATGAAACACCCCGTATCTCGGTTATTAAAGGCGTTAGGCCCAGTAATTAACTATGAAACACCCTGTATAATAGAGTGAAAATGTTTCAAATACAGTGCAGCTAGCATGGAGCAATATATTTTAAATGAGAAAAGGTTCGACGCCAGCAGTGACACATATCCGCATTTAAAAATATCTTTAGCGACATATATGTGAAATTAACAAAAACTTCCTTCCCCCCGGGCCCGCAGTTCTCGATGGGGCCCGGGCCCGTACGAAAAATCCCTGTTTGCACTATGCTTCACTTTTGTAATGTGATGGGCTACTAATTTTAAAAATTCTATAGGGGCCCGTAATTTTTACCCCCGGGCCCGATTTTTCTCACTACGGGCCTGCCTATAGCAAGCAGATTCTTCGGTGAATAATAAACTTGTGCAGTTTACCTCCCACCGCCTGTTCATTCATAGAACTCCAGAAAGATCCCGGCGACAGAGAACTCTAAATGTAAGCGCTATTTTATTTTGAAAATCAGATAAATTTACATCATGGAGTCGTTGCCAGTATCCGTGGTAAATTTACACCGATCAGGGATAACCAACCGCTTAAAAAAGTCAGTTTCATTTTTTTGAATTACATTTTCCCGTACTAATTGTTTACCTAAAATTATTGCAATTTCACCAGATACATTTTCTGCTCCACTTGCGTTCTTTTTTTCTGCTTCACCTGCGTTCTTTTTTTCTGCTACAACAATACTGGAGACTATTGCAGAAGTTTTTTGTGTAAGTAGTACGTCCATTACTTCTATGCAACTAGACAACCTTTGCTGTAATATACCATCGATCTCCTGGTCTTCCTGCATTTCAGCTACGAGTCCCACCTAAAACAAAATAAATGTGCTGGTGATCTAAAAGGCAGTGTCTGTGCCGGAGTTCTGGGTTTCACCAAGGACATAGGACATACATGATATTGGATTAATAATAATAATAGTCTTTACCTACGACCACCCCCGTATGTAGTCAAAAACACACAGTCGGCAATAAATGTAAGATGCCTATTACGCACGGTAAAAGAAAACGCACAGCTGTAAACTAAATCGCACAGCTTCCCTAGCAACCACTTTGTAACTGTTTATAAGCCGTCAAACAATCAAAATTAAGCGAATATCAAGAATTGTCAAAAAACTTCGCATTTTATTAACTGGTTTGTGTATGTGTTGTAAAGTTTTAAGAAAAAATGTCGGGCGACAGTGAAATGGATTTAACTCCACCTAATATTACCGAAATCGCTGAAATTGCCAAAAGCAACTTATTACCAGCGAAATCTGAGAGTCGGTACAAACAAATGTACCAAAAATTCATGAAACGGAGGGTAAAAACGGCGTAAACTCATTTTCTGATAATGTTATGATGACATATTACCAAGATTTGTCAAATAATTCCATTTCAAATTACAAGCCCTTCTTAAAAGAAAATCTGACGGATTTAAACTCAAAAAATCCCAAATTTTAACAAACGAGAACATTAACAATTTCCTAGAAAATGGACCAGATGATAAATATTTGTTTATGAAGGTAAAAAACTATTATTATTATTATTATTATTATATGTAAATTTTAATCTTCTTTTAGGTTATTAGATACAGATACAGGAAAAAATCTATTTATTATTATTCCTAATTCAAAAACTGAGCGACAACGTTCTTTTGTGGTTTCAGAATATTTTTACCCCAACGTGAAAAAATATATTAATAATAAGATTATTAATACAAGTACATGTAGGTCGTAGGCAAACTATAGTACGTAACACGTGTTGTAAATCATTTTACGCTCTCACGGAATTTTCCATTCGTGCTTAAAATGTTTCTTACAACACATGTTACGTAATGTACTATTATTAAATAGGTATTCCTAATTTACGAATCAATTACACAATATTTATATAGGTGAGACAGTTTATAAAATTAAAATTTAAAAATCTGAAAAGTATTTGAACAGATTATTTGAAGGAAAATTTACTTACGTCTTAAATACTTAAAAAGTTCTGACATAAAGTTATCCACGGTATTACAATCTTTCAGCTCATTGTGAAGTTTGTTAAACTCAAGCAAACCATTGTGAAATAAAGAGTTCTGTGTTCGTGAATAGTTAGTAAGAGTAACGTAAAAGTTTGTGTTATTTCTAGTTGGGTATGTGTGAATTTCGCTGTTGTATTTGATAAATTGGTTGAAATAAGTTGGGCTGTGGAAATGTGTTATTTTAAATATAAATTTCTCTCTCTTTCCACTGGATTAAAACCACTTAGTTGTTAAAAAAGTTTTTTTATTGACGTTTCGGCTTTCCAGATCGAAAGCCGTTATCAAAATGACATAAAATAAATAAATTTACTAGAAACAGAACACTTGATAATCTTGCAAAAATATGACATCAACATAGTATACATAGAATAAGATTTTGAGATTGAAGATGTCAAAATCTGTTTCAACCATATTTTTGTGACGTTTCTGGGAACGAATTTTGAAAGGATAGCGCATTATAATCCAGTGGAAAGAGAGAGAAATTAAAATACAAACCACTATGAGCTTCCGAAATGAATTAAATATAAATATCATCGCTGAATAAAAAATTCGATCTTTTACCGACAGCCACTCTAATGAATCCAACATTAACTTAATTGGAGTATACCGATTACATTCTAATAGTAAGCGCATTCCTCTGTTTTGTAGTTTTTGCAAAGAGGTAGTACTATTTGTATCGAATATCATTAACAAGCTACTACAATAATCTAGATGTGGCTGGATAATAGTTTTATACACTAATATTGCTGTAGTGAACGACACATTCCTTCGTAATCTACTAAAAAAATACAACTTTTTTGATATTTTGCCATAAATGTAGTTAAAATGCTTTTTCATACTCAATGTGTGATCTATCTGGAAACTTTAACTCAGTAACAATTTCAATTTGCTCTCCAAATATTTCCACATTGATATGTCTTATATCTATTTGCCTATAATTATATTCAGTAGTATAGTAGAACCCACCGCTTTATGAGAAAGAAAAAACAGCAAAGGATACCGCCAATAGAAGAAATGCTAATTGATCTGGACATTTTTGAGTATTTTAATGTCGAAAACACCGTACACTGTCCATATACATAAAAATAAAATGATATTTTGTCTATTAGGACCACCGTGCAAAGATTCAATAACCAACTTAGCTGGAGATCGTTAGGGAAAATTTGCGTAAAATTTCTATATTGATTAACTTTCTTTAATATGAATTTACATTTTAATTTCTATAAAGCGACATTCAGACTTTACAAGTTACTTGAATTCAAGTAACTTGAAAGGAGTAACCTGAATTCAAGTGAACGTTCATACTATTTCAATATTTGATTCAAGTCATTTCAAGTTGACATATTTATTTAAATGATTCCTGCTTCAAGTTACAAAAATTGCGTCAAATGATGTGATTCCTGCTGGAATAAAAGTTGTAATCAGCTGATTGTGGATGGATTCCTAAAAATCAGAAAAAAAATTCTACACTTTATTTTACAAAAAAATTTCAACTTGAAATTTTTTCTCTGATTTTTAGTAATCCATCCACAATTAGCTTATTTACAACTTTTATTCCAGCAGGAATTACATCATTCGACGCCATTTTTCTAACTTGAAAAAGGAATCAAGTAAAAATGTTAACTTGAAATGACACATCTAAACATTTATACATATCGTTTGGGCATCTTTACATATATATTATAAAACTTTTTATTGATGAAATGGCATCAAAAAGGGGCCACGAGGTATTGCTCCCTCCGCCCTATTTTTGTATATTTAACCCCACAGAATTAATTTGGGGACAAATTAAAAAAGAATAAGGCGTTATAACGTGTTTCCCAGATTTGACGGGTTGATAGCAAATTTGGTAAAAGAAGAAATTAACAAAAGTTCAGCTGATGATTGGCAGACAAAAATCAAACTTGTTATCAAAGAAGAAAATTCCGACCAAATTGATTATCAACGTTGATGACAGTGAATTCAATGGTGAGGGTTGAGATAGGGTAGGTAAGCTTAATTAAATTATAACATTTGTGACTTTATTCACCGTGTTTTTAATTTTAGAATTAAAATTTGAGACAAACATTTTAATTAGCAACGTTTGTGAATCTCACAAGAGATCAGAAAATGAACCTATGGACGAGGTGGAGTGGTCAACCTCTATTGAAATCTAATATGCGTTATAGAAATTAAAATGTAAATTCATATTAAAGAAAGTTAATCAATATAGAAATTTTACGCAAATTACCCCTAACGATCTCCAGTAAGTTGGTTATTGAATCTTTGCACGGTGGTCCTAATAGACAAAATATCATTTTATTTTTATGTATATGGACAGTGTACGGTATTTTCGACATTAAAATACTCAAAAATGTCCAGATCAATTAGCATTTCTTCTATTGGCGGTATCCTTTGCTGTTTTTATAGCGTTTTTTCTTTCTCGTAAAGCGGTGGGTTCTGCTATAATAATCATCCCCTTTGTTTTACTTACATTCAGTTTGAGGCGATTAGTATTTAGAAAGTCTGATAGATTGCGTAGCGCATTGTTAATTTTTTGAACCGCTTTTTCTAGTATTTCATCTGACGCTGCAATCATACTATCATCCGAAAATACACTATGCTCCTCACAATCCTTCACATACCTAATGTCATTGAGATATAAAATAAATAAGAGCGTCCCAAGACACTGCCCTGCGGAACACCGCTGTTTACATTTTTATTACTCGATTTAGAGCTAAAAACCTTAGTATTCTGTGAACGTTTACTGAGAAAGTTTTTGAACCATAATAACACCGTATTTGTAACTCCATAGTATTCTAGTTTTTTTAGTAATATGGAAGTGTCAATAGTTTCAAAGGCCCGTTTAAAGTCTAAGAAAACAGCTACAATATATTTTCCACTATCTATATCAAATTTCCATTTTGTTAACGTACTTGTAAGGCTGTTTCAAACGAATGCTTATAGTAGGAGAGCTTGAGCCGAAAAACTCTTTGATTTTTGATATGGACAAACTCGATTAAAACTCATTGTATTACTAAACAGGATTACATATCCGAGCTCTCACGACACTTTCAGTGGTGCAGGACTTAAACGCAAACTATCGATGATTCGTGTGATTTTTTTTAGGATGGAAGATTATAAGCTACTTATTATATATTCCAACTCTCCGACAGCTACGGTGGTGCAAACTTGGTGGCTGACAGGGGTGAAGTTTCCAAAAATTAAAAAAAAAACATATCACAACTGATATGTCGGAGAAATTGATTGCTGCTTTCTCATTATATAATAAATCATGTGTGAAAATCTCCGACAGCTACGTTGGTGCATAAGGCAGTAAAATGGGATTTTATAGACGCGCCCCCGAGCCTCGCGCCATTTACGTTTATCATATGAATACGTATTTTATCGATAAAAACTCGTACAAATTCAATTTTTTATCTGAAAATTAACATTTTTATGTTTATTGGGTAATTTTATAATAATTTATTACATAGGTACTAAGTATATGTATATCATCAGATAGATATAATATTGAATCTCCAACCACTAAATTCGGTAATACAGGGTGCGCCAATTATTTCCACTCGATCTCTAGCACCGAAACTAAAAGAGATATCAACAAGATTTTTTGTAGGGGTAGACAGTGTCACTCAGACTACAATTTTAAAATATTTTGATGTTTGTGGAATGAAAATTAATTTGGGTTTTTTAAATTGAACACCCTGTATACGATTATGTCTTCTGATTCTACTTAATATTAGATTTACGGTAGTTTTTTGTATTTGTAAATCCGACGCGGCGTTGACAAGTTATTCCTATTTTAAGCAGATTTAATGAAAAAACAGCACTTCAGAAATATTAGCACAAAAACAACATTTTTTAAAAAATTCCTCAAAAAAGCTACTATGATGTAAATGAAACATGCACCTATCACAATAATCACACAACATCTTCACCTGTTGCACAGGGTGTTTGCCGATGGCGTGCCAATAGTCTAGTTTTCAAATGGCAATAATTTCAAATATTTCCAATACCACAATTAGACGCATAATAAAAAAGAATAAATATCACCCCTATCATATCCAGCTTCACCAAGAATTGTTACTACGTGATTTCGCGCGTAGAGTGGAATACTGTAGATATGGTTAATAAACAAGATAAATACAGAGCGTAACTTTTTAAACAAAGTTTTATTCTCCGACAAAGCCACGTTTCATAAGAACGGTTGTGTAAATAGACACAACTTCCATTATTATTCGGACCACAATGAACATTTATCACAGTGCCGATGGTCTTTGAATGTGTGGGCGGGAATAATAGGTGATTATGTAATTGGTCCCTATTTCTTTGATGGGACTGTAAATGGAGCTATATTTTTAGATTTTTTAGAACATGATTTTTGCAACTTATTGCAAAATGTGCCTCAAAATTATCGCAACGGAATGTGGTTTCAATTAGATGGTGCCACACCACATTACCTATTAGATGTTCGCAATTGGTTAAATAGGGAATTTCAGGATCGTTGGATAGAGGACCTATAAATTGGCCTTACACCTTGCGATTTTTTCTTGTGGGGTTTTATTAAAAATATTGTTTACAAAGAAGAGGTTACCACAAAAGAAAATATGAAAGAAAGACATTTAGACAGGTGACCCCTGCAATGCTAATAGATGTGCGTAAATCAATGAAAAAAAGGGCAAAAAAATGTATAAATGAAAATGGAAGACATTTTGAACACCTACTATAAATTTAAACTTTCACTATTGTAGTTTTATTACGATTAAACTTTGTAAAATTTTGTACTTATTAAAAATTGTGTAAAATATGTTGTTTGTCAATTAACGTCAATTATTAAAGTAAATAGTAAAGTTAGATGTGCAAAACCCTATATTTTTTTAATGCGTATTAGGAAGAGCTTCTAACTGAAGAAAAATATACAGGGTGTCCCATTTGAAAAAATTAAGTTATTGCCATTTGAAAACTAGACTATTGGCACGCCATCAGCAAACACCCTGTGCAACAGGTGAAGATGTTGTGTGATTATTGTGATAGGTGCATGTTTCATTTACATCATAGTAGCTTTTTTGAGGAATTTTTTAAAAAATGTGGTTTTTGTGCTAATATTTCTGAAGTGCTGTTTTTTCATTAAATCTGCTTAAAATAGGAATAACTTGTCAACGCCGCGTCGGATTTACAAATACAAAAAACTACCGTAAATCTAATATTAAGTAGAATCAGAAGACATAATCGTATACAGGGTGTTCAATTTAAAAAAACCAAATAAATTTTCATTCCACAAAAATTAGCCACCCTGTATACATCAAAATATTTTAAAATTGTAGTCCGAGTGACACTGTCTACCCCTACAAAAAATCTTGTTGATATCTCTTTTAGTTTCGGTGCTAGAGATCGAGTGGAAATAATTGGCGCACCCTGTATAATCTTCTTTGTTCCAAAGTTGTAAAATTTAAAAATATATAATCTCTAAAAATGAACAGATATACAAAATATTACTGTAAAAGAGTTCTTTGTTTTATTTTGTTGATTTATTATAATATACCTTTATACACAAGCGTCAAGATCAGTAGCTTTTTAAAAACCATTGCTCACATAGATAATTGTCACACGCTTGCTTAGGCCTAACAAAACAATAATTTTTTTTATTAAAATGGCGTGTATTTTTAAATTTTGCAAGGTTGAAAATGAAAAAGTAATATTATTTAATGAAAAGACATTGAAAACCTGCAGAGACAAACTAGAAATTAGAATAACGTGCAATATTAAATATAGTGATGAGGTTCTACCGGAAGAAATTGACAATTTGCATGGGTATCATCGAACCTGCTACAGATTGTTTACGACTGCGAATAAATTAGTCATAGAGCAGTATAAAAAAATTAAATGTAATATTAGTAAGTAATTGTCAATTGGTTTGAAGGTCCTAAATTACTAGAAACAGTTCGGGATATTATAATCGAGAGTGAATCTAAAAATGAGAGTGATTATGAATGATAAAGTGATGAAAATGACGATCTAAGCGATAATGTTGATGATTCTGTAAGCGAAGGAGAAGGCTGTTAAAATATTATAAAATGTATTTAACAATATTGTATTTTTAGATGTGCTACCATCGTTTGCTAATATTGTATTTTATTATAAATAAAATTTTATACTGTTACTTTTTTTATTTTATTTTTTATGTTTTACTTTTTATTAATTTAAATCGAAAAAAAATTTCTCATAAAATAACTACAAATATAACATTATTTTTCACCTATGTATTAAATTAACTGTGAAATCATAAATAATATTTCCTTCTTGGGAATAGCTCATTCAACCAACTTATGTCTCTAAACGATTAAACGGAATTCGCAGAAAACCTCTGTTGAAGTGAAAGGCACGGTAAACTGCACTGGTGTTCTTTCTTAATGTTTAACAGTTTGCTAAAATTAAATATATTTACCAAAATCCAGTGCAGTTTACCGTGTCTTTCACTGCAAACAAAGTTTTTCAGCGAATTATGTTAATCTTTTAGAGACATAAGTTGGTTGAATAGACTATAGCTAAGTATTCGCAAGTGAAATTAATTATAATGAAATATATAATTCAATTCAACAAAACTGGGGTAAGTTAATTATTACATTAATAAACATAAAAATGTTAATTTTCAGATAAAAAATTGAATTTGTACGAGTTTTTATCGATAAAATATCGATGCATATGATAAATGTGAATGGCGCGAGTCTCGGGGGCGCGTCTATAAAATCCCATTTTACTGCCTTATGCACCAACGTAGCTGTCGGAGATTTTCACACAGGATTTATTATTATGTAATGAGAAAGCAGTAGTCAATTTCTCCGACATATCAGTTGTGATTTGTTTTTCACTTCACCCCTGTCAGCCACCAAGTTTGCACCACCGTAGCTGTCGGAGAGTTGGAATATATAATAAGTAGCTTATAATCTTCCATCCTAAAAAAAATCACACGTATCATCGATAGTTTGCGTTTAAAAAAAAATGGCCACTTTGGTCATCCGTACCTAAGTCCTGCACCACTGAAAGTGTCGGAGAGCTCGGATATGTAATCCTGTTTAGTAATACAATGAGTTTTAACCGAGTTTGTCCATACCAAAGATCAAAGAGTTTTTCGGCTCCAGCTCTTAGACTATTAGCTCTGAAAGCAGATTGATATTCCATTATTAACTTATTGTTTTCTAAATAATCCGATAACTGATGATATACAGAAAGCTCTAATATCTTTTCTATTGGGGGCAGCATGTTAATAGGTCTAAAATTTTTAGCTTCATTATTATTTTTTATTTTAGGTATAGGTACAACTGTACTTACTTTTAGATTCTCTGGAAATTGGCCAGTTCTCAGTGAAGTGTTAATAAAATTTAAAATTACGTGAGCCACGACTTGAAAACTGTTTTTTAAAACCTTTTCATTTGCAAAATAGGAATTGCATTTGTTATCCAGCGAGTTTACTATATGGCGTACCTCAGAGATGTTTAGTAGTTGAAATTCACTAAAATTTGTTTCGATAGGAGGTAGCCCTTCGCTAGTCCATGTTGTACTTTGCTGTATTGATGATTGTATATCCTGAATACTATCGATAAAAAATGAATTAAACATTTCTGCTTTCTGAATATCATCACTTACACTTATTAGTCTATTATCAATCTCAAATACAATTTCTGGAGGCATGTATTTACTTTCAGTGCTTAATTTTTTTAAGGTTTGCCACATTTTTTTGGGTTGTTAATATTATTTTGGACCTTGTTTTTAAAGTATTCTGATTTTTTGTTTTTAAGCATATTAACAACCTGATTTCTGGACGTTCTGTAGCATTCCCAATGCACCTCTCGATTATATGAACAATGTTTAAAATGTTTATAATGATTATCTCGTTGTTTAGCCAACTCTTTAACTTCATAGTCATACCAAGGAAGCATATTATTTGCAACACTATATGTTTTTAAGCGTGCAACTTTATTAACCTCACTTTCTAGCGTATTAATTATTTCTAATGAAATTGTGTTAATATCCACGGTATCTAGATTATTAGATGTATTACTATTATTACAGAGCGAGACACAAATTATACTATGATCCGTTATTTTTGGAATGTGATGGACCGAGCTTGAAGTGTTTTGCCTACTAGAAAGTAAAAAATCAACTAATGTTTTGCTATCTTTAGTTATTCGTGTTGGCTCCTTTATAAGTTGTTCAACACCTATCGTTGGAATAAAAGATTTAAACCTATTTACATACCTGTCAGAACTCTTTAAGTAATAAATATTAAAGTTAAATGGTCTTATCTGTGGTTGCATGTCTACTGAAGCATCAATTACGGTAAAAACAGTCAAAAAAAAGAAAGTTCATAAATGAACAACGGGAAATCTAATTAAAACAGGGACATAGTATACAGGGTGTCCCGTTGGTAAACGGAAATATTTTAAAAGTAGGTAGAGGTCACAAAGGCGATTCTAAATAACCCATATATAATGGGTCTCTTGGCTTCCATAACCGAGTTACAGGGTGTTTTATCAATTATGCATAATTATTCATTTGGCCAGAACTTTTGAATCACTTCCATTTTTGGCATACAGGCTACACTTCTTACGAATAATGTACTGAAATATTGAGAGATATGAAAATCCATGGTCGGCTTTAGGAAAAATTGAAACATTAAAAATATCAAAACAACACCCTGTATAACACAATGTTAATATTTCCATTTGAGATTTGAATAAAGGGGAAAAAACTGAATTGAAACAAGTTGTTGTTTTTATCCCGCCACCGATTCGAATTGGAAAATTTTGAAAGTGAAAGTAAAATTTTCATTTAATTTAGAAAAAAAATGAATTTCACATTTTTTCTTTAACAATTTTAAAAATTCACTTCGCATCATTTACCTATTTTTTGTTTATTTGGCTTAAAATAATTTTACACTGTACTGGTGTACCTGCAGGCCCGTACTTAGGAGAAAATATTCAATTAGGTATTTATTTTTTAAACGCCCAGTATAAAGTAAAGCAGGATCGTAAACGCACTAATAAACATTTATTAATAATTAACGAAATTGCTCAAAATGTCCACTATTTTGTTTTATGCACTTTCTTGCACGTTTAAATGTCCCTTACTGATTTTCTTATAATAAGTGGATTGTTTCTCAATTCCTCGCAGGCTTGCTTAATTCTTTGAAGCAGTTCTTCTCTATTTTTGATTTAGAATACACCTTGGATTTCAGGCATCCCTATACAGCATAATCCACTTTGCTAAAATAAAATTATACGAGGCGATCGAAAAGTAATCAATTTAATATTTTGTTTAAAGTACGGATCTGCAATATTACTTAAAATGGTGTTAAAACGGACAAATAATAAAAATATTTTGAATATTAACCGATAAAAAAAATAATTTCTTTTTTTTTCTCTAAAATTTTACTTTCAATTTAAAAAAAAGAGAATGCATAAAACAAAATAGTGGACATTTTGAGCAATTTCGTTAATTACTAATCGACTTCGTTTATCGGGTTTTTTTTCCGCCAGATCGACTCCAATATGAAAGTATTTTAAGTAAAAGTAAATGACAAGAGACAGCTGACTTTAAACGGTAGTGACTACAGTAACTAACAACGTTAAAATAGCTCTTTTGTCAAAGATTTTCAACAACTCTGAAACCAAAAGAATTGATATTGAGAATCTCAATCAAAAAAGAAAGGAAAAGGAAATAAATATGACATGTTAAATCTGAAATGTTCCATCCTGACATTCCCACAACAGTTTAAACAAAGTGTTAAAATTGCAATTTAAGATGACTTGAGTATTGACACAGTTAACCGGATTCCTCTGTAATTCTCTCAAAATTTCTAAATCCTCGTATAAATTAAATTTAGTAAAGTTAAATGAAGTAATATTGTGTAAAATTTTACTATTGTCAGAAGAAGAAAAATTGTGTCTACTAAACTTTAAATGGTTACCAAAAGCTGATTTATCAGGTCTAGAAAGGTGTTCCTTAATTCGAACATCCAGAGATCTGATTGTTCTGCCAACATAAGAAACAGAACAATCACCACATTGCAACTTATAAATACCATTTTTGGACAACAAATTCAAATTATCTTTTGTCCTAGAAAATAAAGACTTAATAGATTTTTGTGTTTTGTAAGCTATAGTTAAACTTTACCCTAGAAGGGAAAATCACCAAAGAATCTTATCGGAATCCTCGACGGACTAACTGGGAAGCTTATACAGCAGTCCTGGAAAGTGACCTGCCGAGGAAAGAACAACTTTGGATTTAGAAATGGCTGTGGAACAAAATGACACAGTCATATCAGCCTTTGAGGAAGCATGTCCTCTGGCAGAGAGGAAAGTCTCCAGGAATACGCCCTGGTGGAACAATGAATTCTCCGTGATGAGGAAACATGTAAGAAAGAAATTCAAACAGGCCCAAGTAACTGGAGGACCACACTGAGAGAATACAATAAAGCCTTAAGGAAATCCAAAAGAGATACATGGAGAAAACACTGTGAGGAAGTAGAAAGCACTCACAATTGTGCTAGGCAACGTGTACTCTCTAAGGAAAAAACGCAACCAATAAACTCTCTTAAAAATGATCTGGGAGAGTATACAAAAACGGGGTAGGAGACCTTAAGGGAACTCTTTAAGGTGCACTTCCCCGGGTCACAGATAATCCAACCCACTGACTGGGACCCAGGAGAACTAAGAGCTCAAAGTTGAGTCTTTAAACCAGACTGGAAAAGAGTAAAGAAAGTGGTAGACTATGAGAAGATAAAATGGGCAATAAACTCGTTTGAACCGTATAAATCACCGGGAATTGACGAGATTTACCCAGTATTGCTACAAAAGGGCACGGACCTTCTGTATTGCAAAATATGTAATATACTCAGAAGCAGTCTAGCCTTCGGGTACATACCAAAAGCATGAAGAAATATTAAAGTGACTTTCATTCCGAAACCCGGAAAAACTGGACGGGAAACAGCAAAGTCCATAAGTCCAATTTGTCTTATGTCCTTTGTACTTAAGACGTTAGAAAAACTGCTAGATAGGCATATAAGGGGTGATGTACTGGCAACAAGCCCACTACATCAAGAACAGCATGCATATAAAACAGGGTATTCAACAGAAACAGCTCTTCATAAACTCGTTGAGAGAGTGAAAAGCACAATTACAAACCAGGAGGTGATGTTAGCGGCATTTCTGGATATACAGGGGGCCTTTGACAACACTTCCTTGCATTCTATCACCAAAGCTCTAAAGCATAAAGGAATCGAGGAATCTTGCCTGCCTTGGATAGTCTCTATGCTAAGGAATCGGGTGATAAATGTAACCATACTTGGAGAGACTGCATCGGCCCGGGTAATACGAGGATGCCCACAGGGAGGAGTATTGTCTCCCCTCCTGTGGAACCTGGTAATGGACGGGCTGATAGGGACTCTTAAAGAAAATGGGCATACAACTATTGGATATGCAGATGATCTGGGCATCATCGTAAATTTTACACAACGGTAAGAGATCGTACTGGACGAATGGACAAGTAGGGAGGGGTTAGGCATAAGCCCTTAAAAGACTACGGTGGTGGCGTTCACACGCAGACGAAAATTAGAGGGATTAGGTGTTTTAAGACTGCAGGTGAACGAAATACAGCTAAAGGGGGAGGTGAAGTATCTCGGGGTAATTCTTGACTCGAAACTCACCTGGAACCAGCAAATAGAAAAAGTAGCGAATAAAGCGGTCAGACGACTTTATGGAAAGAAATGGGGGTTAGACCAGACATGTTGTATTGGTTATACAACATAGTGGTCAAACCCTCAATAACATATGGAGCAACAATGTGGTGGCCAAAGACACTACAAGGAGCTACAAAATCAAGACTAAGCAAGGTGCAAAGACTTGCATGTCTTGGCAGAACTGTGTCAAACGATATATTCAATATGGAGATTGGCCATAGGACAAAACAATACAACTTCAACAGCCCATTCAGAGTGTCAATTATAGACAGGACTGAATGGACTGACAAAAAACACTACAACCTTCAATGTAAGTTCTGGTATACAGACGGATCCAAAACCAAGGAGAGGGTAGGAGCAGGGATATACTCCAAAAATCTAAGAGTTAGCCACAACTATGTCTTAGATAGAAATTTCAAGCGCAGATATACGCAATTCTGCAATGCGTCAGAGAAAGTAATAGGAGAGGTCTCAAAAACCAACAGATCCTAATGATGTCAGACAGTCAGGCGGCACTGAAGGCAATTTCAAGCCAGGAAGTGACGTCTAAACTGGTATGGGAATGCATCGAAGAACTGAAAGTCCTAGGAGACCAGAACATATTAGTGCCGGCTTGGGTACCTGGACATCAGGGTATCGATGGGAATGAAAAAGCTGATCAACTTGCAAAAAGGAGAGCAGGAGAAATACCCGATACAAAACAGACCCTCGGAGTACCGGGCTATAAAAACCTTCAACACTGGCAATATGTGTCAGGACAAAAGCACGGAAAATCCTTCATAGGAAGACCGTGCTCTAAAAGAACAGCTGAACTACTCTTACTGAGCAGAAGTAAGCTGAGAGTGATAACAGCACTCATGACTGGTCATGCACCAGTAAAAGAGTTCTTAAACAAAATTGGACTGTACAATGGAGACCTTAGGTGCAGGCTATGCAATAAGGAACCAGAGACAGCGAAACATGTACTATGCGATTGCGAGGTATTGGATCGCAAAACTTTTTGGGCAACCAACATTAGACCCAAAAAGTTTTAATTAACAGACACCCAGTAAAAAAACTGTACAAACTAGTACAGGATACAAAAATACTGGACTGGGTGGAGTAATAGATGGGCAATAAACGCAATAAGCCAATAGGCTCCAGCGATATCGGAGATCTTGAATCAGACGGGCCCAGACGAAAAAAAACGGAGCAATTTTTGGAAGTAGGCGATAATTGCTTTGGAGACCAAGAAAAAGTAAAAAAATCTTTGACAAAAGTGAAGAAATATACAGCTGCAGGTATGTACAGAATTTAAGTTATGGGTTGCTTTTACTTGTAGATAAATGAATCTTAATTTCACGAGATAGCTCAATACAATATTAAAATAAGATTAATTCCAGACGAGTAAAAGATGCTCCAACAATTGATAGTTGAAATTTGAACACCAAATGAAGCTGATGCAGTAATAAGGTGGAATAATATTAATATTGCATAAAATAAAAAAATTCTTCAGTTTTATAAGCTAATACTTTTGACGTACCTCTCCAATTGCACCCCATTGGATGGCTAAAGCCGGTAAACCATCTTTCCTTCTTCTCTCACAAATTCTTTCCATTATTGAATTCGCCATTCCATAATTAGTCTGTCCAGCGTTACCTCTGCCGTATGATACGGAAGAAAATACTACGAAATAACTAAAAGAAGCGTTCATGCATTTTTTAATTTCAATTTTAGATGGAACAGTACTTGGAAAAATTCTTGCATCAGATTTTAGAACAAAGAAAAAGGAAAAAACTGCGCCGGGAAGTATACTATACAGGACAATGTGAGGGAAGTGACATAGGGTAAGATTAATAAGAAGGTTTATCTTGATTCCTATCGTAATCACGAAAAAATGTATTATTAACTTACTCTAGTTCTGGACAAGACTTCCTGGTAATATCATCGAGATACTTAGTGGAATAAGCTTTGGGCGCCAAAGATGTTTTGTACATGGCCGCTGTTTGATTTTCAAAGACTGCATCCTGCAATACAACTGCTAAATTAAAAATTCCACCTACAGGTGCTAATTCATTGGCTTCTCGTATAAGTTGTTCGCAACCATCTTTAGTTGACACATTAGCAGTTGATATTTTGACATTATAACCATAATCTTGGGTCCATCGTAGGATTTTAGACTTTTGGTATCCGTTTTTGGTGCCACTTCTAGATACTAACACTAAGTTTCTTGCACCTCTGATAAGGAACCAGTCGGCTAATTCTAACCCAAATCCTCCAAGACCACCACTGATGATATAAGATTTTTCAGGGCTGCAATAAAACCTACGAAAAGGGTAAATATATAAAAGCTGAACTTATTTGTTGGAATATGATACACCCGGTATATATCAGATGTACAAGTTTCTGCCGTTTGACAAAAGCTGGCACCACCAGCAAATTATGGTCCAAATTGTCAGATGTAAAACATAAGGTTGGACATCATCCGACAACATAACCTTAAAATATTAGTCATTTTTTTATCAGTATAATATATACATGGAGAGATCCTAAAGTAACAAATTGGTTTACAGACCTGGATGAACTCTTAAGTTGACATTTGGGAGGTGTGTCTTCAGGCTTAATTTCAATTACAACTTTTCCGATATGTTTTCCACTAGCCATGAATCTAAATGCTTGCTCTAGTTCGTTGGGTGCGAAAATATTCACATCTATCGGTTTAACGTAGCCTTCTGCTATACACTTGTTCATGAGGTCGAACGATTCATTGCACCTCCAAAGTGGCGCATTAACAAGCTGGTCTAAATGTATCCCATGAAATGATGCTTCTCTTTCCAAAAACAAAAGGTTTAATTGAGTGTTATTTGAAAGATCGACATTGCCTATTTCAAGGAACCTTCCTCCTTTAGCTAGACACTTTACTGAAGCTATCAGTTTCTCGTCAGACAGTGAATTGAGAACTAAATCAACTCCTCTACCGTTGGTTTCTCGCTTAACCATTTTTTCAAAAGATATGTCTCTAGAATTTCCTATTTGACTTTCTAAAAAAGTAATTAGATCAGTAATTAACCTAGGGAAATTGAAACGCATAGCTTCAAAAAGTCACCACTAGATGGCGCTGGCGGCGCCACCGTAAAGGGTCTTAGGTGATATCTCGGATATTATTGGTCCGATTTGAACGGGGAAAACGGCATGGTAATGTACGAGGTGTATAGATTAAATTCGTAAACAAAAATCATGCGCATTGACGTTACCAAAAGGGCCTTAGCTAATATCTCGGTTATTGTTGGCCCTATTTGAATGGGGAAAACGCCATTGGAGTATACCGGGTATACACATTAAATACGTAAACAACAATTATGCGCAGTGGCAGAAGGGCCTTAGCGGCTAACTTCGTGGAGCTGATTTGAACGGGGAAAACGGCATTGAAGTATATGGGGTATACGTAAACAAAAATGGAGCTGATTCGAACGGGGAAACATCATAAGGGGTATAATATACATAAACAAAATCGTCATTCGTCTTCGTCGTTCCCCGCCATTCGTCGTCGTCATCGTTCGTCGTTGTCGTCGTTCGTCTTGGTCGTTTATCGTTCGTCGTTACTCGTCGTCTTCGTTGTTGTTTGTCTTCGTCGTCGTTGTTCGTCTTCGTAGTTTGTCGTCCGTTGTCGTCGTCATTGTCTTTGTCGTACATCGTTCGTCTTCGTCGTTCACCGTTCATCGTTATTCCTCTTCGTCGTTCATCGTTCGTCGTCGTCGTCGTTCCTCTTCGTTTTCGTCTTCGTCGTTCATCATGTCAAAAGGCTGTGTATCGGATACCTATAATCCAGCCAGCAACGGGCCGATATTTTTGAGGTTATATTTATTCACGAAATGATTACGTCCTTTCAATGGTAATTAGTTTTACAGGAATTGTAGGAGGAGGACAATGAAACTCGTTTAATAATCAGCCAACTTTTCGTTTAATGTGTGTATAAACTTCTTCAGGGCCTATAATAGTATATTCTGTAACAAGGTTGGAATGAGAATTCGACACGAGTGGAGGAACCACGTTCTTATTTGCATTTTTTGAGAACATTTACCGTAGTAATTTATTTTTTTTACACCATCAAAAAGTAAAGATTTCAACGAACAAAAAGCCCACCGATTTTTTTAAAAAGCAGATATTTTGACGTGAGAATTTTCGATTGAAAATTATACTGCTTTTTCGATATTAAGTCAAAATAAGGTTAAAAAAATAAATATTTTAAAACAAAAAAATTGTTGTTGTTTGGGACATAAAAAGGTAAGTTTACACCAAATTTCGTGAAAAAATTTTTTTTTTGTAAAAGATGAAAATAAAAAACCAAAAACTTGGTTATTTGAATTTTTCACATAAATTTTGAGGTTATGTGAAAAAAGTGTAAATACAAAAGTTGTAGATCTTTTTATTACCTACAACTTTGCCATTCAACTTTTTTCCATTTACACATCCCTACAGTGAAATCTGTGTGAAATTTTGACAATGGCATAATGATATCAACCAGATGTCTTAATTTCTTAACCTAGAACTGTTTTAGTTTTTTAGTTTTTTTGTTTTTTTTAGATTTTAGAATAGTCAAATTATTTTTCAGGTGTACCACTACTAAATTTTAATCAGGTTGTATTACTGGTTGTCATTAGTCATTATTATTGATTTTTTGTGTGGTTTTTTCGCCATTTTAGGATTAAATTGTAATAAAATTTTTGATCTTGATTTGTTAACTGTATTTGTGATTTATATGTTGAGAAAAAAGGAAAAACCCATGTATGGGAGACATTTTATGGATTTTTTTCATTATCTGATGTTAATAGAAGTACGTATTCTTGTTTTAACATTCCTTCTAACTTTTTATAAGAATAGTTGTCCAACAATTACTTGAGTTTGAACATTGTTTATAGGCCCTGAAGAAGTTTATACACACATTAAACGAAACGTCGGCTGATTATTAAACGAGTTTCATTGTCCTCCTCCGACAATTCCTATAAAACTAGTTATATTTATATATAAATTAATTAAAATCGAAAGTGTTCGAGACTTTCTCCAACACTTATATTTAATAAAATATAATTAAAAAAGTTTAAAAACTAATAAATTTAAAAAAGTACTGACTTTAAAACCTTAAATAAAGTTGAAACAAAAAAGTAACAAAGTTCTACCACACCGATCAATAAAATCAAAAATAATTTGTGAGGGGTCCCTGAAAAATGATTAAAATTAAACTAATCTGAAACACACCGGGACATACGGCGACGATCATGTAGCTCGGGTAGAGTAGGTCTTAAACAAAGACAGCGACAAATATTGTTCTCGAAACTAGGTCGTGTAGTAATAATAACAATTTGCGCAGTTTCATTTATATCGAGGAACTTTATAATTCTACAAAATTAAGAATGGTGGCAAAACAGAAAAGATTTCAAGAAAATGGTTATTTTTTAGCTAATCAGGTAGTATATAAGAATACCGGAAACTAATTATTTTTACGATTTTGTAGGTTCATTCCATTTTTTCAATGTAGAAGGAAATGATTGAGTTTCCGGAATTACAAAAAATGAGACTTTTTTGTGATAAAAGGTTTCCGGTCAGGAATAAATATATTGTTACTTACGTTACGATCTGTATGGATAGTAAAACAAATCGAGAGAAATACTTAACTTATATTTAATTTTATTTTGGCTTTGGTTTGCTTAAGTTAAGATTCAATTTCTTGTAAGAACAAATTAATTATTAATGTTATTGTTATGAGATTCAATAAGTATGTTTTAAAAATTATATTCAATAGTTATTTATTTATTTATTTCCTTTCGTAATCTTAGTCAGAATGTATTGTTGAGCGCCATCTACCAATTAGTAGAAAAGTTTAAGACTTTAACCTCAGTCGTGTTTCAGTAATTGACCGTGAAACCTTTTTAAATCGATAATAATGAAATAGTTGTTAAATACAGAAATTTTTATTAACAATTAAAAATAAGTAAAAAAAAATATAGTTATTGCGAGAATTTATTGGAACGAAAAAAGGTAAGTGTATGTTTTTTATTATTTATGAAATTGATAATAATGCTAATGCTATGATGATTATACTCTTATCTTGTTCTAACCTCAACTTAGTTTTTTGTTAAAGTGAAATCTAACCTTAATTAAATAAAATGTTATTGGCCTTGTTTATTTTTATAGACGTCTCTAATCTTTTAAATATCGATATTTATTATTAAATGATTGGTACCTTTTTTTCTTTATTAACGAATCATCAATTTTCAGCTATTTTTGTTCTTTTTTTTTAACCTTCAAAATAATGGATATGATATTCTTCAAAATCAATCAGGAAAAAC
Source organism: Crepidodera aurea (assembly GCA_949320105.2). Taxonomy (NCBI): domain Eukaryota; kingdom Metazoa; phylum Arthropoda; class Insecta; order Coleoptera; family Chrysomelidae; genus Crepidodera; species Crepidodera aurea. Next base: position 69,710,183 of record OX439475.1, on the reverse strand, counting down.
AGGATTAAATTACAAGATACTGTTGGATATGGATAAACAGGATACAAACAGGATCTGGATTCTCCTTCAGGAACAAAAGCAGGAATCAATGATTGGAGTTCTTTTCTTGATTAACTTCTTTTATTCTTGGATTATACCAAATCTAACCTCACTTAAAGACAGATAAAATTTTCTTAACTTCTTTGTATTAATCGTTGTAGCTTTGATTTGAGGATTCTTTTGTTTTTACGACGAGCTCTGATGTGAGCAGCTCAAGAGTCTTTTTGCAAAAGCCTCGCTTGACAGAGAAATTTGGTTTTTATAAACGAGCATCTCTAAGCTAACTCGATTTAGATTTGACAGAATTTTACATTAAAATTATAAAATTAAAAATTATTGATTTTTATACACTTTTTAACTTTCTAAACATGATTTTCTAGATAAAAAGAATGATTTTGATATAATTTATTTGCTATTTCTACTTACATTAATGTTACATGACAACTTTTTCTTTCATCATTATCGATTTCTTAAATTGTATTAAACATTATGATTACTGCCTTTTTTACAGTAATATTTTAATTTTAGAAACCCCAACACTTAATTTTCCCTATTTATTGTATTTCCCCTGAATTTAAATTGACCATATTGATAAATCAAGACATTGCATTTCTAGGTTAAGTTTAAAATGTCTTCTTCTTCTTCAATTCTTTTTATGGGCGGTGTCCATAGGACAATTTACCCAGCTTAACTCGGCAGGATTGTTTATAGAAGTTTAAAATTTATTTCTCTTATAACAATTAAAAGAACAATGTTCTCATTGTTGTAGTGATCGCAGACTTATCTGAGAGTGTTCTACTTTAACTTTTTCTATTTAGATCTTTGATAAGTTATTTGTAAATATACTAAAATTGTCGATGAACATCCCTTATGGGATCTCCGTGTTAAAATTTGATATCTAAAATTTTATATTTTATTATGTAATTACTACTCTAAAATTAGTTTCAAACTTTATTTTCTACAGTACATTCTGTCTAATGATTATTTGAATTAAAATAAATAGTTATTTATTGGTTTTGATTAATTTATTTGTGTCATTATTTCTCTTTATACTTAATATAAGCTTTGTATTCTCTTCTTCGCATTAGTCAACCGTTACAATATTTATTCCTGACCGGGCTATTATAAGCTTATATCATCATGGTTACGCTATCAATAAACAAGGTCATAACTCCCTTGGGATATTAGAGGTGCCTTAATTTCCCGTTGTCAGGCTTAATTCCCGTTGTTCGGATATCTTGACGTTTGTTGAATATTGGTCTCAGTGTTTCATTATATTTAGTGAATGTCATTGCTGCTTATTTTATTAAAATCGATCAGAAATAAAATAATCTATGTACCTCGGGAATTAATGAGCCTTAATTACCTCAGGCAATTGCAGTCGCTCGGGATGCAAACTTTGTCTTCGGGAATTAAGGCCCTTATAATTTATAATTCCCTTGATACATCAATTACTATTCTTACCTTACACCGTTTTTTTGTAGTTCTAAAACTAAGTATCAGTGGCGTAAATTCCACCCGCGCAGACCGGACCACGTTCGGGGGCCCCGAGCAATTTAGGGCCCCCAAAAACGATAAGAAATGTATGTATAAAATATAATATGAACTGCTTGATTCTAAAATATTTATTGTTGTATACCGGGTGACAATGAGCCTAGGGCCATGCCTATATCTTCTTAATTTTTCAACCCATTTTAATAAGATTTGGAACATAAATATGAAACACAATTTTGGATTGACAGTCGTATAAAAACAAAATGGCCGATTTCCGGTTTCGCCAGGAATGTCACTAACTTCGATTTTTTAAATGGAACACCCTGTATATTTGATGTTTTTCAGATTCTGTGGCTCAAATTACATACGAAAATGTTGCCAATTTTTTTTAATTTTTCTGAGAATCTCCGTAAATCAATATCATATCGATTTATTCGTTTCGCAAGTAACGATTATTATTTTCCATTTCGAACTTATTAACAAAACGAGATGATAAGTACAATTGGTATTTGACTTTTGACATGATATTAAACACGTATTGTTATTCCATAGCTATCTTTAATTTCATCAAACCTTAACGGATAACTCATTGGAATTCGACTGCATGGTACGAAACAGGTATTACCATGCCGTTTTCCCCGTTCAAATCAGACCAGTAATAACTGAGATATTACCTAAGACCCTTTGCGGTCGCGCCGCCAGCGCCATCTAGCGGTGACCTTTTGAAGCTATGGCCGTAGTTAAATATTTTACCTTTTAACAGGGGGAATTTTTTTAAAAGATATTGTTTTTTGGCAATAGAACCACATGTAGTAAATACATTACATCCATAATGTAAACAAAAGCTTATGGCTGCTAGACCAATTCCTCCTGTTCCAGAGTGAATTAAAACAGATTCACCTTTTTTCATTTGGCCTCTCTAAAAAGGAAATAAGAACGAGTAATTACAAAATGGTTGTGAAATAGTATATTATTCAATGAGTTTGGGTAGGTTATTTTAATACGCGCGGATGAAGTGTAATCATCCGAGTCTAATAAAATGACCACACGAGTTCAATATAATACTTTATCTACTAATGTCGACAAATAATATATTATTTATACCTTCTTTCTATAAATATATATAAATATGTACCAATAATAATAATAATATTTATTCAGGCTTGTAAAAAATATTACCGTTGCTTAATAGTCTAAATATATAAAATGAATAAACATGGGCTCCACAAGGAAATTAATCCGTGCCTTATAGACAATAAAATAAACGGACACACCAGTAAGAAGCCCGACTTGAGCGCCGTCGTCCCGCAAGGGAAAAATCGTGATTTTTTCCCTTGAGAGAAGGCCATGCTTAAGCACTCCACATACCCCCGGAATCTTTCTATTGAAAATACTGAGTATACTGACGACTTAATAATAGGTTAGGATTAACGCCGAACAGGCCAGATCATCTGGACTGGAATATAGGAGGGAAAGGAAAACTGACTTTTTAATAACCCAACATTTTCTTCTATTTTCGCCAATATTATCATCGTAGCTATTTTTAAGAAATGTAAAAGGCCTCTTCTACTAGTAGGGAACAGGGTACGCGCTGTCACAGTAACTGTGACTGTTCCAACGTACCTGTTCCATGTCTCTAATAATACCTGTTCCAAGAAATATTTGTAAGAACCTGTTCCAAACGGAACAGGTACTGTTCCAGTTACCCATCCCTACTACTGGGTTGTACCAGTAGAGTTGAGTATAGTAAGAGCACAGTAGATACAGTAATTCCACTTCGGCCAATTTCTGGTTGTAAGTTTTCAACGCGCATTAGCCAGGAGTTGCGACTCCTGGCTAATGCGCAAACGACGAGTTTAAGAACGACCGGCACTCTTCCATAGTTGCGGGATTTAAAAAGTTTCATCCAATCTACTGTGTAATATATTAGAAGTGTTATAAACATTTCATAAAGTAGTCTCTTACTTCATCAAATTCTGGTTTTAGGATATTTTATCAATGAGGCGTCAATCCCTATGTATGTTCCACTTATTTCATTGAAAAGTGATCATTTTTGTGACAATTCTACAATAGCATCTCGAATTATGATAATGTAACAATTCACATTGGCAACATTGCAATATGAAAACATTTTTAATTGTGTTGCTCAATTTATTATTTCATTCGTTTTCGTTTGTATTATTTGGTGGTGTTTTCTGTTTGTTTTGTGCGAAATAGTAAAAGCGAAATGTCTACAGTTGTTGGTGATGTTGTGCTTAAAAAACCATGTACAATTTGTGTAGTATGTCGAAGCAATTCGAGGGAAAATCCCCAATTAAGTTTTTTTAGGTTTCCCAAAGATGATGCAAGGTGAGTAATTTCTGAAACAATATTGAACTTCTTTACTAACTGAAGATATTTTTTATAGATATGCTAAATATTTTAATATATTCAATACATTCTATGATCGTTCTCAGAATATTTGCTTAGGAATATTCTGCAAAAAGAACATAGGTATCTTGTGAGGATATTCTGGGAATATCCTTTGCTGTGTGGGTGTCTGTCTGTTATTGTTATTGTAAATTATAGTTTTAAGCTTGTAATAATTGTAATGTTTTGTGACGAGTGTAAAATTCTTGTAATTTTATATTAATAAATATCTATCTATCTATGTTTTTATTAGGTGTCAGCAATCTTGGTTCTTGTTTTCTTAAAAAAAAATTGTATTGACTATGTACATTGTATGCAATAAATTTCTTTCTTATATATTAGGAATGTGAAATGTCAACTGAAATGGGAAAAATAAATATTTTCGTAATAATCTCTTGCATTTTTTTTAACAACGAATATAGAATGGCTGTATTATCTTTTTTAAACAGAATCAAATTATATAAGCACACAACTCAACCACAATTTTGTATTTGCCATATTGAATTTTGGCAGAAACTCCATTCCCAAAAACTCCTTTAAACCACGTTTGATAACATCGACCCATAATCATAAAACTCATTTTTTGTTCATATAAAAATATATGCCAAATCTCAACTCGACTAGAAATGGTTCAAATTTGTACTAATAAACGTACATATGAAGTTAATATAAGTGTGGCAATAAAGATAATCGTGAGATTAGAAACAAGTTTTCATACTTTTCGGGCCTATATCTCAAAAAGCATTCGAGACCTCCGCTTTTTGACTTCAAATTCGTGTTCAGGAGACAAAAATACGTAAGAATCACCAAATATTTTTTTTTATCTCGGGTGCATCCGATTAAATGAATTTTACCTCATTGAAAACTGCATAATTAATTTTTACTACTTTTCCATGTTTCCAACCTTATTTGCATAGCCTGAATTTTAGCGAGCAGTTTATATCAATAATTGATATATCAAGCAGTGTATATATGAGCATTGTTAGGGATCGTGGCGGGGAGAAATGTCATTACTGTCAATAGTGTCAATACCAGTGCTAATATAAAAAATGAAACTGCTGGACACCAATATCAAAGGTGCCGACGCTAAGTGGAACTACTGTATCTACTGTGGTAAGAGAGTATTCATGCGCAATAGCGCCGTGAAGGCGTTAAGTGTCAAGACCGTCAAGTAAAAAAATGTTTTCTGTTTAGGAATATTTCGTTTAAGGTTATGATGACTAGTTTTAATCATATCATTAGCTGTAGAATATTGGACAATTTTATTTTGCTGATTTGTTTATTGTTTTTTAAATTTATTGCTGGAAGAATACCACAAAATGAATGATGAAATACTATTTAATATTTTATTTAATGATGTAGAAGATGCTGAACAACAGATGAATGCATATCATGGAAGAACTATTTTCAAACAAACTTTTCATTAAACATTTTAGACTGGATAAAAAACTTACTAGAGGTATTGACTCAATTACTTTCCATATGAACAATATTGTCACGACCCTAGTGGTTGTGAGAATTATTAACTTATAATTCTTTGCTACCTTTCTTTATAAAATAACACCAGGTTAAACAGTCTAACAAGTTTATTAATAAATATAAAAAGTATACACTTATATCAAATAAAAGGGCCTTACCATAGGCTGTACAGTGTGGCCAAATAAGAATGCCAGGTACTGTATCTGGGAAACTATCCATCGTAGAGGCTTGCGCAAAAAAAGTTATTACTAAAACGGCCAAGAGAAAAACCTGGAAATTATTTTCAAGTTTCTGATATGGCCGCTAGGGGCGCAACTGCAATCGTGAATCTAAGAAATCGATGTCTCTGTGAATTCCGCTATATTAACCCAACAAAAAAATACCTGATCTTTAAAGTAGAGAATAATCTGAATCAATTTTGTTGTATCTCTAAAAATAAAGTAGTAGGGGGTATTCAAAAGTTTCAGTAAAAAATACCCTGTACATTCGAAACGGCCGAGCCGATTTTAACAAACTTGAGCAAGTTGAAAAGTGCTATTCTTGGGATACAAATGTTATAATATTTGAAGTTTTGTTAGTTTCACATGTCGCCGCTAGAGGGTTTATTTCGACATTTCGACAGAAATGGTTAATTTTCTCAAAAAAATGAAATGCCTTGGTATGATTTCTTTTTCATGAAAAAGTAGCTAAATGTTGCCTAAACAAGCTCGCGAATACCGCATCTCGATATCTTGTTCCTAACCTAAAATGTAGGCCAAAGAAAATTTTATACCGAAATCCCTCAAATTTTTATTTTTTAAACTAATCAATTCCTTTTATGATGTAAGTTGTGGCCCTAAAAAGGACCGATTTGAAAAAGAAAGGTTTTTAATGCCCCCGTAAACGCTCTAAATGCTGCCCATCACGCCCTATGCATTGCTGAAGCATCTCATCGGTAGACAAAACTGCAGCTTCAATTTCGGCTCTCGGTATGTTACGTAATGCATAACGAATCCGGTTTTTCATATCTCTCTCGTCGTAGGTTGAGTCTGAAAATCAAGTCAAGTTAACTGTGGTGATCGCGCAGGCCATGGAAACAGACTTCCTCTTCCAATCCACCGCTGTTGTAATGCTGCATTAATCTGCTCTCGCATAATAATAGCATAATGTGCTGGGCAACCATCCAAGTGCAAAAACAAGTTTTGATGTGTTTCCAGTGGCACATCTTCCAACAACGGTAATTTATTGGCCAAAAAGTCAAGAAAGATATTGCCGCTTAGGGATTGCTCGAAAAAAATATGGCCCAATAATTCGGCCTCCCAGTATGCTACATCACACATTTAAACTCCAACGTCCTTGGTGCTGAACTTCACGCAACCAATGCGGATTTTCTGCACAGACCAATAATGCATATTGTGCAGATTTTAAAGGTGACTTCATCGGTCCAAAGAATTTTAAATAAAAATTCTCCATTATTGTATAAATTAGGTAACTTTTTCGATTGAAAATTAGGCTTTTTCTTAATTTAAATTTGTATAAATTTGAAAAATAAATATTTTGCTTTGAAAAAATTACAACTTTAATACACAAAAAAGAACGTTTTCACCAGGTTTCATAAAAAAAAATTATTTTTGCAAGAGATAAAAATTAAAAACGAAAAACACGGTTTTATCGTATTTGTATGTTTCTTTTCTAAAGGCTGATGTTTTAATACAATTGTTGTTATTGTGTATTAGTACATCAAGAAACGGTAATTTTTTAATATTTTCAATTGTAATTTTAATGTTATCAACTTTTTTCTCATAAGATTAAGAGACTTATCGACAGAAACATTTGGAAATAAATTACTTCAAAACTAACCATTATATCTGATTTTGTCATTTTAATTTTTGAAAATTTTCCTAAAAAATGATTAATATTTTTAATAAAGGAATTAATATTTTATTATTATTAAAAATAAAATAATTTTTTAGATTAAAATAAATCAATGAAATCTCAAAATTTCCAAATTTTTGCCTTGATGTGGAAAAAATTTCTTTTTTGTGTTTTAAATAAACTGTAATTTTGCCAAGACAACATATTTAATTTTCGATTTTATATTAACAAAATTATAATTATTATAATTTTTTTAATCAATATGTATTTTAAATATATATTGACAAAACATTAAATTTAGCAAAGAATTTAGGAATTTTATTACTTTAATTCCCAGCTGGAATTCCCATTATGTGTATTATGTTCAGTGTTATTTACTAGAATTTTAATCTTCAGGCTATAACACAATTAAATTTACTTCTTAAGGATTATATAGGTTTTTACCGGATTGGTGCGTACCTATGCTGTAATCTAATCAAACAAAGTTCCTTGAAATAAAGCGATAACCAACTAAAAAAACGAGCTCTGATAAAATTATAAATTGGAAATTTATAAACTAACTTTTTAGATTGAAAACTGTGAAAAATAATTATTTTGCTTTGAAAAATTGTCATTTTAGTTTTTGATAATTTTTCTAAAAAATGTTTTGTTTTTAATAAAAGAATTATAATTGGTCTGAATCCAATACTGTTGCTGTCTGTCCTAATCACTTCTTCTATTTCTTCTTGTACGAACGTTTCAAGTGAACAAAAATATGTTTTTCTGAAATCGCTCAAGAATGCCTACTTTCTCGGAGCAATTTCAGTCCCCAAAATACGCTATTCTAGTATTTTAGTCCGTTGCTAAGCAACGATCGCAAACAGTCCGGAAAATTTTCTGCAGTACAAGGTCAAAATTTTTGCTGTACATTTAAGACAGTAAATAAATACACGCAAACAACCAACTGATCTTAAGAGCATTTATGAAATATATTATATAACATATATTTTTGTATTATATAACATATAACATAACTATTTTTGTATAGTTATAGTTTTGTATGAGTCATTTTGTAATTGTCACCTTGACGTTTTAGAAAAGCACGCAATTTCAAATATTTTGTAATATTAATATTTTCTTTTGTACTAAGTGTAGCTCTCAACATGGAGTAATTTGACCATAACGTAGATGCATTCAACTTCGTAGATAAATCGGAAAAGTATGCATTTATGACATTTTCAGATCGGGAGGTCGTCTTTTTTTCTTGGCTATATCCATAAAAAGTTTGTAAGCGTATTCATATTTTGCCCTGGATTTATTTGGCAATAAATTTAAGATGAAATTTTCCGCAGCATTTACTAACTCTGGTGGTGTCCCACACACCTGGACATCATCATCCCTGTCCATTTTAAATAGAAACACTAAGTAGTGAAACTCTGACTTAGGCAATAAGATGGTCATAAAAAATTGTTAAAAATTTCTTAATTTGTGATAATGTTGATTGCGATTTCAGAAAAAATGGTATGTGTACCTCGTAGTAAAAGCACATTCCCAGACTCTCAATGCTTGCATTGTCGTCCGGGAATGTATCGCTTTTACTACTAGGTAAACAACGTACTATTTCCTCTACTTTTTGTTGAACTGTGTAAATTTAAATTTGGCAACGTTGACACGATTTCGAGATGGCTCACAGCTTTCAAGCATACGGTTGAGGATCGGTGAGAGAGAAGTGAGCAATCGAAGTCGCACACGAGTGGTCGTGTAGGAGTTGCATTTCTCTCGGTTTCAAACATCAAACAGATGGCGTTAACGTATTTAATTATTTAAAATTAATTTTAATATTATTTCATTACTAAAAACAAATAACATGTGTAACATGTTACAAAAGTGAGAAAAAATACAGGTTGCCATTTAAATAAACAAAGTTGGGACCCGCCAAGAAAAAACTGAACACCCTGTATGACTTTTTATTTTGTCGAGCTCGATCAATAAGGTAACATTATAGAAAATTGTAGTCCTATCTCTTCCCTAAATAGAGATATGGAACACGGCGCCACTGTTGCAGGACCCTGTATAGCTCGAGAGCCAGAAAGTGGAACGTATAAATTCAAATAATAAAAACATGTGCAATTGAAAACAACAAAAAAAGAAGAATGGATACCTCACTCTGACCTCCACAAACTGTCTCAATTACTCAACAGCTAAAAGCCAAAAAACCTCTTATGCCCCCACCAATAGTGGTAGATGGCATTGACAACTTTAAAGCTCTTCACGAGGAATTAAACAGAATGGTGACAGGCCATCAAATCAAAATTATCAGTAATGATAATATCAAAATTAATGTTCCAGATGAAGAATGTTATAGAAATGTCTCAAAAATGCTTGGAGATAATGGGTATTCTTGGTATACCTATGAGAACAAACAGAAGAGACCAATCAGAGTTATTGCTAATAAATTACATAGTGAATGTGACCCAAAGGCAATTGTAGATGACCTTCGAAGAAGGGGATATAAGGTATTAGAAGCCACTAAAAAACTTAAGTTTAAAACTAAGCAACCGCTAAACATGTTTATGTTGACATTTAAACATGATGAAGATGTAAATAAAATCTATAGTATTACAGATATACTGGGAATCAGGGTTGAAATTAAACCAATTAAAAAAACAAAATTAGTTCCCCAATGTAAGAGATGCCAGGGCTATGGGCTGTAATGAAGTTATTTTTTTTAACATTCAATTTCAAATTAAATCAAAATTTATTTCAAATTAAATGGAATGTTCGATTTTTGGCTAGCTCACCCAGTACATTTTTAATTCTTTAACGAAACAAATACGGCCTAGTCGCTAGATGCGCGCGCGATACTTTTATAGAAATGGTAGGGAAACTATCCGGAAGGGACTATTCAGTGCCCAAATGTTTTACGAATTTCAAAATAAGATTCATTCTTTGTCATAGACAAATAAAGGAAGACACCCGGATGAATACACCAAAATGGCAACCAAGCCCATAGTTCTTGCCCTCCTAATAGTTAGCGCAACGGTCGATTAGATGATTCAGATGTTGCCAGTGTTCATCTAAATTCTAAGCGAAAGCGACAATTAACCCAATAATGCAATGTTTTTCATAATATTCAGATAATTTTGTTACACAATGTGGCAATGCGGAAAAAATTAAACTTCAATAACTGCTGTGGAGGGAAATATGTAATATTCTGTGATACTAGGCCAATTTAATTTTAGGTTATGTTAGGAGATTCTAGGTAAGTAATGTAAGTATATTTTTAAATTAATGTAGATTTAGTAAATTTGTTTATCATCATCATTAATATAACACGCGCACTTTATTTATTTGCATTATTTTAAGAAACATTTTATAGATACAGTATTTTTGAAGATTACCTGATCCTTAAACCGAAATTGAAAATATGTCTAGCCCAGGAAGATTTAGATATAAATGTCTAGTCCAGTCTTGCCATAACTGTTTTTACAATCCCATATTTGATATTTCTTATAAGAACAAACATTTTTTTAAATTTCCTAACCAATTAGATAGAAGGCAAAGCTGGTTTCAAAATTTAAATTTGCCATATACAGAAAATATTTCTGTTATTTGCGAAGATCATTTTTCATTAGATTTCATTACGTCGCAAACGATTAGTTATAAATGCAGTGCCTCTTAAAGTTACTACTAACTGTAATCCAACAAACAATGTAGTTTTTATAATACCCGAATCTGAGGCTGGACACCGTGAAATAATAAATCAGCCACATGATTTAGTTTTGTCTGTCGGCAATGAAGATAACAACTGTGCCAGTCAAGCAAAACGTAAACTTAATTTTATAGATGGAAAACCAAATAAAGAATTATGTACTTATTTTAAAGAAAAAAAATGTAAAAATCAAAATGTACCTGTTCAGTTCCTTATTAGTATTAATAAATTATTTTTTGTTTCAGTTTAAATTTAAAAATGTTTATTGTTTGTGTTTATTTTACAAATAATACCTAAACCTGGCACTTCTAAATATTTAAAATGTCTAATAATAATAGTTTAATTATAAAATGATTTGTTAATATTTATTTATTAATAGAGATTAGGTATTGTTTGTATTAAATCTAAAAAGCCTCCCTGGTGTTTTAGTACACTGCTATTACCTCCACGTGGTGGGAAGCGGACAACAATAAATTGCAAGTATATTTTTATTTTCAAGCAAATGATTGGCTAAAAGTAGCAATTTTATTTTCTTTTAATTGTTTAATTTAATTATACTGAACCTTTATGAATATTTAAGCTTTGTTATAAATGGTTTTTAAAAACATTCCAAAAGCTTTTATGAAAGGTCAGATAAATAAAAAAAATATATTATTTACTTTAATACAAAACTAAAGCTCATATATTTACATAACTCTTTTCTTGTTTTATAGGCTCTAGATGTATGCATATGCGGCCATCTTCAATTAATTACATCTTTTATCATAATTTAAATTGTTCTTGTTTTGGTATTGTTTTTAATAAAAATGTTTATTTAAATGTGTTTCAGTTATTGTTATGTCGTTTTAATAACAATCTCTTGTTTCTGACCAAACTTTGCATATTAGTTTCAAAGCTACTTAATTATTTAAATAGCTTTGAGCTAATTTGTAAATATTGGTCAGAAACAAGAGATGAGGTATAAATAATTTTAAATGAACCGCCATTCTACTTCTTTCTTTCTTCTTTTTTTAAACGTTATCTGTAACTATTCGGGTGTTCTCACACCTAAATTAGTTCCAATAAGATCCGTGCCCTCCTATCTGGCGTCGGAATGTTGTGAGTTTGTTGACACTCATTTCCACGGGGATTGCATATCTCGTTTACTTGTTACTTTATCTATGTTCTTTGTATTCGAGTGGAAAAGTCCAGTCGAGTAAATAATTCTGTCCGTTACAAAGGAGGGTATCGTTTTTTGGGTTTTTGCGACCCCGTACGAAATTTTTCTCACTAAAAGATATTAAAAAAAAATGTATTTCCCAAAAATTTTTTCTTTAAAACGTCCCGGAACATACTTTTTTTTAATTTTGAAATCTCTTTTTCGACAAAATGACAAGGAAGATTTGGCAACATGGCGGCCGGCTGTCATTTGACATAACCTTGTTTTTGTGTGTTTTGTGAGTTCGGGTAGAGTCTTGATAGGAGGCATGTGTTTATCAAATGATTTTCACAATTTGTACATGTAAGCAACAGAGAAATGTAAACTTATTAACAAAAAAATAAACACTATTCGTCCTAAATCTAGTGTTCAAATTAACTTTAAATAAAAGCTTCAGCAGGTCCTGCCAGTATTGAGATACAAATGTATCATTATTTTATATAGTTCTACAGTTATTTTTAATTAAGTACTTAGATACTTAACACTGTCTTGAGGTGAGTAATGATTACATCTTTTTTTTAATTTGTCATTTGTTAGCAAGCTTGCAAGTTATAATTTATATAGTGAAAACAACTAGAGAAATCATGAAAACATTTTCATTAACTTAATAACTACTAGTGACTCTTTTTATCTTTCTTTTTTAGGAAGTTATACACGATGATATTAAAAAAGTCGTTTTCAGATGAGCAATAACGAAAGTTTTTGTTAATCAAAATAATAAGTTACTTTGCTACTGTAAAACATGAGAGCTTAGTACTCCAAGATTTATTATTCCTAGACAAATGGCCCCAAATCATTTCAATTTTCGTACTAAGCCGTCATATCTGACTAAAATCCAATAGCAAATAGCAAATGATGAACATTTACCAAATATTAACAAGAACGTAAGTAATTTAGATTGTAGTATTGTCTTTTGCTCTTTCCGGAAAACAATATAATATATAATTCACACTTTCACCTATAGTTATTTTTTAATACACAATTATTTTAGATCTTTTTGGAATTGATTCAATTGGCAGATGAAAAATAATAGGAGTAGCAATTTATTAAGTTAGTAGCATCGTTTCATACCAAGGGCAGAAATAAATGCATTTTTAAAGGAACTTAAGAAATCAAGAATTATTGTAAGTACCAATTGTTTACTATCTTTTCTAACAAAACACCAAATCATTTATTATTATTATTTTTTATTCATAAATATAAATAAATAAATGTGTAAAGTGACCTTTTTTTGACAAATGTGGATATTCAAATGAGTCAAAAAAGGCCTTTGCATATGAATTACATAGAATAATTTTTCTACTACTGTAGTGTATTCCCTAGAATCGCGAACTGACAAAAAGTTAGGATCAATGGCATGCCCCTATCAATGTTTTAATTTCGAAGGAACATGCATACAGTCGCTCCAGCGAATGATTACCCGTGCGTCATCAACAATATTCATATGAAGTTAGTCAAAAAGACAAACTTATTCTTAGCTAATGCTGAAATAACTATAACAATGTTTGTATCGTTTAAGTAATATTTGTTTTCTAGTTTTATGTTACAGCATACAGTAGATTTGGGTCCAGAGCCTGTATAATTTTTTGTAAAACACAGACTTTAATTTATCTCAGTTAACACTCTCCTTGCCTTATTATAAAATATTTGTAAATATGCATATTAAGTATTCCAAGTAGATTCATCCATTTTATACTAAGATTAACGTAATTACAAAAGATAATTAAGAGGTCTCATTTTTCTATCCTTCAGATCACGGAACACAGAATTAACTGAATTTTTTTTTTATTTTGCCATTGCGGTCTAAAACTAAATAACTAGGTAATAATAGTAAAATGCAAACAGACTTATTATCACAATTTCACTAGGACATTTATTCCTAAGATCAAACGGGAACTGGTCTATTCAGGGTGCAGTAGCTGTTTAGCATATAAAGAGAATATCTGAAAATGAGAATAAACCGAGAGGTTTTTTGAGTATCAGTAATTTGCACTGTATAAACAATTTTAACTGTACAGCTGCCTTGTGACTTACAGTCGACTATATTATTAGCAAATTCTAAAATGGTGCCACCACTTAAAATACCATTTTCTGATTTACAAGCATGTACTTAGTATAAGTTGAGATATACTTTCTTGCTGTATTCTAAAACACATACTCGCATCAGAAATGAATATAATGTATTCTAATAGTATATTATACACCAAGGTAGAGAAAAGATTTTTCTCAGCGGAGCTCTATTATTATCCCAAGATAATAAGTTGCGAGGCTGATAAAAATCTTCTCTCCGTTGTTTATATACTATTTTTTCCACAACTAGAGCATTTAATCATTTTTACAATAATAGTTTTTGGTTTTTTTTTGTATTTGAAACTAATTTGAAAAGAGGCAGTTTGTGAAAACAAATGAATGAGAATAATCAATAAATTAAATTGATAATGTTTTACTAACTATAGTAACCAATCAAATTACTTAATTTAGAGTCATGTGTCAAATTTCATCCAATCAGCTATGGATTACAGCGATAACACCCTACATGTGGTGTTTTCAACAAGTCAAGTTTTTGATTAAAAATTAATTAAACGTCAAACTGACAACTAGTTTAAAAATTTTTAAATCTACAAAGTAAAAAATTATCTTGTCGAATACCCCTCGGGCCTTGATAAATCCTCAAAATTTTGTCATAGAGAATCCTTCAAGCGTGTTGCTTAAGGATAATAGCCCTCGGCCTTCGGCCTCGGGCTATTATCAAGCAACACGCTTACAGCATTCTCTATGACAAAATTATCTCGGTATTATCAAGGCCCTAGGGGTATTACTACTGACAATTCATTATATCAATTGCACCGTGAATTTTAAAAACTGCACTAATTAATGTTTTGACGGTTCTCGATCTTGCCTCCTGCAAAATCAATTTTTACTTTAATGTTTTCTTTATGTAGTAATAATAATATTGAATACTTTATTAGGTTAATCCTAGTTTTTCTCTTAGCTGAGTTTGCTGAAACACAGAACTGATTAAGTTGATACATAAATAGGCAACCTATTATAATCTTATAATGCGTTGCCTATTTATATCGACAATATTTAATTTATTTTCGTTTTATAAAAAAATAGAAGCCATAATTTAAAATTGTATTCCTATAAACGTGTAATTTATACATTTTCATTCATGCCTCTTTTAATTTCAGACTGATAGCTTGTACCCTTTTCAAACAAAATTGGGATTTCAAAAGCCTTGCATAATCGGCGATATACTTATAAAAACCTAGGATAGTAGACAAATTATAAATAAATAAAACATTTTTTTAGTTTTTATACATTATTAATTTTGTTTTTGGCATTTTAATACTTTCATTATCTTTTAAATTGAGCTCTAAGAATATTTTGACTTTGTAAAATGTTTAACACGAATTAAGGGCGAGCTGGAAAACATATAAGTCGTAGTTCTGTCACAATATAACGCTTTGATGGATACGTACTTTGGTTCTGTGATAAAGTTGCGTTGTTGCCATATTTAATATTTAGTTTAACAACTTAGATTTTAATAATAAATGTCAAACTTTTCCAGTTCTTAGATTTTTCAGTTAAAAATTATTAAATATTCGGGCCTTTTCAGTCGGATTGAATAGTTTTAAAAATAATAGTGATTTATTTTACGTATTTTTTTTTTTTAATTTCAAAGTGGTTTCTTGCATTAAATATGCTTTATTTATTAATAATTTTAGTAGTCCGTATACGCCCTAAATATCAAGTAATTTAGAATTTCACGCATTTTAAGCTTATAGTTTCAATATAAAAACAAATGTTCGTTTTCATTTCTTAGATTTTCAAGTTTTTGAAACATAAAAATTTTTTTCATGAGAAACCCAAAACACCCATTTAAAACGATACCCTCCTTTTTCCGCCGATAAACAAAAAAAAAACGAGGTAAACATAGATAAGTTTTTCGCCGTGAAAGACCGTTGTCAATTTGAAGCCAAACGATTCGTTTTATTTTACACGCGTTTTAATTATTTTGATTTATAACTACGAAATCACATCCGAATTTTAAAATCTTATTTAATTTACATTTTTGCCGAAATTTAAGATTTGTTTTTGAGATTTATTTAATTAATTAAATTATTTCTGATTTAGATTTTGAGATTTAGTTTTTGGGAAAATTAAATTATTTTCAATTCCGTCCGCGTTTGGGTTTTCGAGATTTTGTTTTTGAATAATTAAATTTTTACTTTGTTGATCGAGTTAGATTATTGAAATTTTAATTTTGTTTTGGGAAATTAATTTAGAAATATTTTCAAGTTAACTGTTTTCGTTTCACTTTTAATTGTCGTGCCGTCCGGAAGCAAACGTTTGATTTTTAAATTTTCGTTTTGTAATATAATAAAAGCCGCTTAATATTTTCCTCTTAAAGAGCCGGAACGAGATTAGATACGACTTTACCAGGTTATTCCGAATTCGTATTCCTTTTCTTAATTATTTATATTCACTATAATTAATCAAAAACCGTATTTTGGATATATTCATTGAGGTCTAAGGTCTGACGGGACTTTTATTGGTTTTCCTGGTTTGCTATCGTTAATCAATATTCGTCCTGTCTTAGGCTTGCGTCAACAGACATTAGCATTCCTGGTTAGCTATCGTTTGCTAATGAATGGTACGCCAAACGCCTAAAAAGGGTCTAACAACCTCAATCGTGTTTTTGTTTTGCATTTGGACTTGCCGGGATTGGTATTGATTTTCCTGGTTTGCTATCGTTAATCAATATCAAGGGGTCCACTGTAAATTCACCCGCCGCGTTCCCGTTTAGAGGATTGTTGGAATTGATATTAATTCTCCTGGTTAGCTATCGTTTATTAATATCTTTTTCAAACTAGGCTTGCGTCAACAGGCATTAGCATTCCTGGTTAGCTATCGTTTGCTAATGAATGGTACGTTAAAAGCTTAGGACAAGACACCGTTTCTGGCTAAAATTGCCGTTATTTTGTAGAAACCTGGTAAATTCGATCGTAAGTCTGTATTCCCGTTTGTCCCGGTCGATTGAGTAGATAAATCATTTAAATAGATTTTTCCGTTTAATTTGAATTAATAAATTTAACGAATTTTGATATCTTTAACTTAGTCTGATTGAGTCAGTCCGATTATTACGCGAAACCCGATTATTACGCGAAGTAAATTCCGAATCGAGCATTTAATTTAATTTTTTTGTTCAGGGTTGAATAGGGTTGGGCTTTGAAATAAAACAAATTTTTATTGTGTAACATAGCTAAAAACAATATAAGTGTCACGTTTATTTCCTGGTTTATATTCACCAACCTTACCTCTTTTCAGGGTTATTAAAGGTATATAATAAATTAAAAATAATTAAATCTGAAGTCAACTAGACCCCTGGAGATACCGTATCTCCATCTGAAGCTACCTGTGTCCCTAAGACGCCGTTTCTAAGGGTTGTGGAGTAAACCACATTAAATAATCTGGCGCTCGAGCAATTTCCGTACTAGGGTGTCACTTGTAAGGCATATTTTTCTTTGTGGCAAGAAAAAGCCTTACAGGGCACACACAAGGTTTCTGTGGTAAAGAACAAAGATGTGTCAAATGTACTGGAAAACATTATACCAAAGATTGTACAAAGCCAGAAAATGTACAGCCAAAATGCATTCATTGCGGTGGTAAGCACCCTGCTAATTATCGAAGGTGTATCGTTGCTAAACAAATACAAAAAATTAGAGCTGATACTATGAAGAAACCATCTTTACCTAGACAACCAGTACGACAAGTACAACAGTTAAGAACTGACTCTTCAGTACAAAGAACGAATAACGGAAATCAAGTTCAAAAAAGTGAAAGTAGGCCATCTTCCTACAACCAAGCTGTCGCAGGACTATCAAATGCCAGTAAAAACAATAATGTTAGAACACAAATTAAAGCAACTACTGACCCGATTTTACAATTGATCTTTCTTAGAACAACTTAAGAAACAGGAGCAGTTATTCCAAAAATTTGATGAACGATTAACTCGTTTAGAACATAGTGCCAAAGGAGCTATTCCAAAGCAGAGGAATGGCTAATTTTAAAATAATGGAATGGAACGCCAATGGTCTCTTGCAACACCAACAAGAATTGCAAGCAATCCTAGATGTAAATAAATTAGATGTGTGTCTCATTTCTGAAACGCATTTTACTAATCAGTCACATATTAAATTTAAAAATTATAAAATTTATCATACTAACCATCCTGACAATGCAGCGAGAGGTGGAAGTGCCATAATAATAATAATTATAATATACGCCCTGCAATTCACTCCCTTACGAGTGAACCCCAGAAGCTCTGCAGCTTGTGCGGGGGAGGGACGGCTATTATTATTATTTGCCGTGGCGCTCTGGGGCGACTTACTGATGCTTTACAGTTGTGGGAAAACCCAGAAAAACTACACAACACCATCATCGACAACGATGGACTCCTCCAGGATTTTTAAATCTTTGCAGCGTAAAGTAACATCAAAGTAATTAATGTTAAATACGCTACAAATCATGCCCAGAAGTAGGCAATGAAAATTTTTATTTAAAAATCTCATTGTCTAGACCGGGGCACGGACAGACCTATTATTGGTACATATTGAAATGTAACCGTCTTTGGTAACTGAGCCACCGTCGCCGATAATAATTAAGGATAATATCTTACATTATGAAGAAATAGAATATAAGACCAGAGAAATCCAGGCTACTGCAGTAAGTGTGAGCATTAGACACTCTCAGATTACTCTAGTTGCTACCTATTGCCCACCAACATATTCTTTGAAGAAAAACCAATATATAGATTTCCTATCTAATCAGGGAAACACATTTATTATTGGCGGTGACTTTAATGCCAAAAATACCCACTGGAGATCTAGATTAACGACCAATAAAGGTAAAAAACTTTTAGAAGCAATGAAAAAATATAAGTGTGAAGCTTTCTCCACTGGAAAGCCTACCTATTGGCCAACCGATCCCAACAAGATTCCAGACCTTATTGATTTCTTTATAATCAAAAACATATCGGTCAACTTTTTATAAATAGAAGAAGGATGGGACATGAATTCTGATCATTCCCCTATCATCTTAACACTTAGTGAAAACATTATTAAAAAAGAAAATCATTCTTGAAGAAAAAATCAATCTATCTGTTCCTTTAAGAAATAAACAACAACTAGATGACGAAGTGAAATTGCTTAATGATAATATCCAACAAGCAGCTTGGGAAACTACACCTGCTATTAATAGAAGGACGGTAGGAAACAACTATCCTAGAGAAATAAGGGAACTAATCTCTGAAAAAAGAAAGCTTAGAAGAAAATGGCAGCAAACTAGAGCCCCACAAGACAAAACTATACGAAATACAACAAATTAAAGAAGAATCGATTAGTATTTACCTAAGAGAATTGACAGACAACAGTAGTACTGAGTATTCACTCTGGAAAGCTACTAAGAGATTGAAAAGACCCATAATGCGAATACCACCTGTCAGATTGGAAGATGGTAAGTGGGCTAGAAATAATGAGCAAAAAGCAACAAGATTTGCAAATCATCTAGAAAAAATCTTTCAACCTCATGAAGATCAAGATGAAGAACCCACTCTGGAAGATCAGCCACAGATTGGTCAAGAAATAGAATTTACCTCTCCCAAAGAAGTAATTACCGAAATAAAAGAAAATATCAATCCGAAAAAAGCTCCAGGTTTTGACTTAATTACTGGAGAAATTTTAAAACAATTACCCAAAAAAGCAATAATTAAAATAACTAACCTAATAAATGCTGCCTTCAGATTGAAGTATGTACCCAGCCTTTGGAAAATTGCGGAAGTCATAATGATACCCAAGCCAGGGAAACCACCACATGAGGCATCGTCATACAGACCGATCTCATTACTGCCTGTTATGTCGAAACTATTTGAGAAACTCCTACTCAAAAGACTAAAACCACTTATCGAAGAAAGAGAAATTATCCCTGATCACCAATTTGGATTTAGAAATAAGCACTCTACGATCGACCAAGTTCATAGAATAACCAACATTATAGAGAAATCATTAGAAGAGAAAAACATTTGTGCTAATATCTTTCTTGATGTAGCACAAGCGTTTGATAAGGTTTGGCATGAAGGCTTAATACATAAGCTCAAGCTTTTCCTTCCAAAACAATATACAGATATCCTCAATTCATATATATCGGAAAGATACTTTAGAATTAGACAAGAAGAAGCCTATTCCGATCTTAAAGAAATTAAGGCTGGAGTACCACAAGGAAGTGTCCTAGGGACCTGTCCTATACTTACTGTACACATGTGATATTCCAGAGTTAGAAAACAATACCATAGCCACCTTCGCCGACGACACTGCCATTCTAGCGGTAGGAAAGAGCAATGAAGAAGCAACCCACAAGCTGCAAACTGCCGTCCACCTTATATATGACTGGACGAAGAGATGGAAAATTAAACTTAATGAAACTAAATGACTCCACATTAACTTTACAAAAAAAAGGATAGATCATATTCCAGTCAGAATAAATAATAACCTGATTCCATATTCAAAGACAGCAAAATACTTAGGTATTACATTAGATGCCAAACTCCGATGGAAAGTGCATGTTAAAAAGAAAAGAGAAGAACTTGGACTGAAATATAGAAAAATGTACTGGCTAATTGGAAGAAACTCCACTCTGTCTCTACATAATAAGCTTATGCTTTATAAGCAAATACTTATGCCTGTATGGATCTGTGGTATCCAACTATGGGGATGCACCAAAGCAAGCAACTTAGCAATCATCCAAAGATTTCAAAACAAAGCACTGAGGAACATAGTAAATGCCCCTTGGTACGTTCGCAATAGTGATCTGGAAATGGACACTGTTGACCAGACCATCAAGAAATTAGCCAAGAGTCATGAAGAAAGACTTCATCATCATGTCAATGTCGAGGCTATCCAGCTCCTTGACAATACTGGGTTAGAAAAAAGACTTAAGAGGATCAAGCCCTTTGAGTTAGTTTAGTGTTTTTAGTGCAAAAGCAGAGCTTGTGTGTGCACGTTAAAGTTTAGTGCAATCCTTTCTACAGAACCTAAGGAACGCTGATAAGTATACCTTAGTTTTAAATTTCAAACTCTATTAGATTAAGTTAGAATTAAATTGCTCATTGGTCACTGTTGACCAGATTGTAATATACTAAATGCCTTTATGGGTGTTTAATAATAAAAAAAAAATTGCTAAGTTGTAAACGACTAATGGCTCGGCTACTCGACCAAATCATGGTTTAACTGGTCTTTGCGTCCTATTCGCTATTACCCACAGATTGAGTAAGCCACATTGTCTAATCACAGCGCATCGTTTCAATATTCAACCAATGACTCGTCGACAGTCCACGTTGACTGCCTCAAAGGATGCCGCTTACGTTGGCGAGGGTGAGGTTTTTTTGGTAGCATCAAAGGCGCCGCGTTTTAAAGCTGTTAAATTGGGGCTACTATATGTATTACACGAACTATACCTGCTATTATTGTCATGTTTGTGTACAATGCATACGGCAATTTTCTTTGGTCTATTGTCTTACCAACTCATGTGAATATTTAACGTTTAAAAAACGTACAACTTACAGCAAGAAAAGCAGTTATGACAGTGATATAAACGATGGGAACAGAAGCTGCAGATTTAAGACTCCATTCGTCTGGTACTATAAATAGAAAGTTAGAATTAACAAGCGCCATATTTGAAATGCCTGCATGCCAAAATCCCATAACTCGCCGTCCTCTAAAAACAAAATAGTCAATAGTATATTTTTTCATATAAAGTAAATGGTTTTTAATACTTTTCATCGATTCCAGCATATTCAAATCCGAGGGGTTGCTCTTGTTCTAATCTACTTTCTTCACGTTGTAGTTTCCCTGTTGCAATCATGACATCCTTAAAGTTGAGTGATGAATAATATATCTGAAAAAAAAAATACGAATATAGATAAAGGGTAAATTTATCTTGAATTAATATTCTGGAGACATCTTAAAAATGAAAATTAAATTAAAATCTCGTTTCCTTCCCACTGCAATTTTGATGTGTGTCGGTTGATTGGGGCATGTGTGGGTAGTAGCTGTTTCCCAGTTTTTTTATCTAAGAATCGCCAATTTTGCTATTTCCACCCTTATGTTCAGTAGGTTTTGGGTTCGGATGCTAAGTTGGTTAGAGTTTTGGGCTAACGAAATCAGAGCAGTGTCATCGGCGTATAGAAGACGGGTAGTTTGGAGGCGGGAGGTCGCAGGTGTAGATGAGATAGAGGAGGAGGGCCAGGACGGAGCCCTGGGGCACTCCAGCAAGGGGAGTGAAAGGTTCGGACATGGCGTTGCCTACTTTGACTTTGATGGTTCGGTCCGAGGGATAAGAGTGGATGAGTTTGGAGATGTTAAGGGGGAGACCTATGTTCATAATCTTTTTGATTAGTCCGGCATGCCAGACTTGGTCAAAGGCTTTTTGAACATCCAGAAGAACAGCTGAGGAGAATTGATTTGTGTTAACTGCCGTGACGGCAATTGTGTGGAGTGATGAGATTGCGCCCTGTGTGGAGTGGTGGCTTCTGAATCTATGTTGGGATTGAGGGATGATGTTTCTCTATTCACAATAGGGTCCATATTCTCTCCTTGAGCAGAAGTTGAAGGAGTTTTCCGAGGACTGATATGAGAGAGATGGGACAGTAGTACGGATTTAGGGTCTTTGCCTGGTTTGGGAATTAGGATATTGTCGGGGGATTTCCAGGCAAGGGGAAAGTAGGATTGAGAGAGGCAGGCGTTAAGGAGGAGAGTTAAGATGGAAACATGGATTCAGGTAGATGTTTTAGCGTTCTTCTGTTGATGGAGTCAGGCCCGGGGGCCGTATTTTTGCCTGATTGACAGGCGGCTTGGATGTCGTGGGGGGTGGTAAGTGACTGATGGACAAAGTGTTCGGTCTGGTTGCGGAAATGTTCGTCAAAGTAGGGGTTGTTGGGGGTTCTGAATATGGCTTCAAGGTAGGTTTTGTGGGCGTGGGCTTTCTCTTCAGGGGAGGTGTGGGTTACGCCGTCGATTTCAAGGTGAGAGTGGGTTTTGGATTTTTGACCCGTGAGAAATCGGAATTTGTCCCAATACTTGAAACCGTCTCTGAAGTCCAAATTAGAGGTGGTAATGATCCATTGAGACGGTTCCATTCCGTTTTGGTGACAGGGTCATGGGTACGGACATAAAGTCTAAACAATCTGCGTTTTTGGCGGATAAGTTTCAAGATAGAAGGGGGGAGGGCTTTTTGGGCTCTGTTAATGGAAGTGAGGGGGGCGGATGTTTTGACGGCGTGGGTGATGGCTGTTTGGACCTCGGTCACGAGTGTGTCGATGTCCAGGGGGGTGTTGAGCGGGCGTTGCTCTCGAAGGTTGGCAGAGATGGATCTCTGAAATAATGGCCAATCTGCTTTTTTGATATTAATAAAGGTGTGAATTGTGGCTGGTGGTGGGATGGGGGTGAAGAGATATATATATATATATATATATATATATATATATATATATATATATATATATATATATATATATATATATATATATAATAAGTGGATATTTTCGTGACTGTTCAATAATAGTTTAAGTAGAAAATATATATATATATATATATATATATATATATATATATATATATATATATATATATATATGTTCTGCTTTAGGTTTCCACGGACATTATATGAATAGCTGGGCTTCCGGGATCTGCTCCGTGTTGTCACTGGTTGATTCTCAATAGAATCGTTCAACTGACGACGTTTCGGCACAATCTCATGTGCCATCTTCAGGTCTTTGCTTCTAGTTAAACTGACTTCTCTTAGCGTTGTCGAAGGTTTATGTACTCTCTTCGTTTTCCGGTCTACTGCACACAGGTCTGTTTGTTGGCGGGGGTGCCAATTCATTTCTCAAGAGTAATTTTTACATTTACACTTACATTTTACACTTTACATTTTTACATTTACACTTCACATTTTTACATTTAGATAATTAAAATTAGATTTTAATTTTAAATTATAATAACGGTATCCATAAATAATCAATTATTTTAATAACAACCAAACCGATTATTTTTTTTATATTTATTAAAAAATATAATATCTAAGACCTTTTGCCATTTTTAATAAGAGTTTTAAATCCTTATTATTAATATTTAACTATGATGAAAAATATTATTCAAGGTAAGTTTTTACATATTCAAAACTTCACAAATCAAAAATATTGTAATATTAAAAAACAAATAATAATTCTAAATGTCAACTAGTTGGTTAATTAATAACAGTTTTAGTTTTTTGTTCGCCACTCCATTGATTATAATTATTTACTTATTTAGGTCCATTGAATCTTTTGAATTTTTTGTCCTAACTTAGTAATAAAAAAATTAAATTTATGTAAATATCCGCAAATTATAAATTTATGTATAAAAATTAGGTAATAATTTAAAAAAATTAGAAGCACTTTAAAGTAAAATTAAGTTTTTAAAAAATTGGAAAATTAATAAAAAACAATTTTTGTCTAACGACTCAACCTCCGAGGCGAATACTTCTTTTCAAAATAAATTTAAAATAATATATGGTGCCAAAAGGATATATATTTCAAG
This sequence comes from Crepidodera aurea, assembly GCA_949320105.2. Taxonomy (NCBI): domain Eukaryota; kingdom Metazoa; phylum Arthropoda; class Insecta; order Coleoptera; family Chrysomelidae; genus Crepidodera; species Crepidodera aurea. The sequence goes on along the minus strand of OX439475.1, from coordinate 69,685,384 downwards.
TTATTATATTATATAAACTTTGCGGCACCACGCAGGAAGGAACGTTCAGGCACCATTTAGAAGCGTTTTGTGAATTCCGTGTAAAAACTAAAAAATTGTTGAAAAATCTTTACAAAAACTTGGTAGGTATTTTAACGGATTGCGGTGCAAGCTCTTTAATTAAAAATTATATCGATAATAACATTTGGGCATTAAAAACCCCTCTTTTATCAAGAACCACTAAAACAAAATCTTAATTTTACGAGAAAGTTATTCGTTATAAAAAAATCATGTTTGTCAAAAAAAATAAGATTCGTATATCACAATTTTAAGTTACATGTAGAAAATTAAGAAAATGTGTAAGAATATTAAAAAGTAACAAAGATTATTTAGTATTTTACTCAAAATGTTTATATAAGTAAGTTGTTGTCCAAACTAAAAATTTTTACATCAAAAACCCTCAAATACTTATATCAATATCTACGGAATCTCTAAAATTTTATTTTTTTGCAAAGAAAGCAATAACAAAATGAAATAATATAATTATTGTTCACTTATACTTAGAATATATTAAATAGTGCAATTTTGTTTAAACAATGTGGCTCATTTTAAAATATTAACAATTGTGCAATTTGTGTCAATTAATAAATAATTTCGATAATTTTTCTCATTTAATTAATTTCTTAGTACATTTGTGTTTTTACAAATGAACTAAAATTTGGATTTGCCAATCTTATTTGTCCATAAGACTAATTTTTATGTTTTAAAAACTGAAATTTAATTTTTAATTTGAAAATTTATATTTATATTTTATTTTAAATGATGCATACAATTTTTTCAATTCCTAAACATTTTGTGAATAATAATAAGTAATGGTAGTTTTCTATTGATACATTTTTACTTTTTAATACACCGTACAGGTATTCTAAGATTTGCATATTCTGATCTTATTTTATGGACTTTAGTAAGATTTTTCTAAAGAATAAACTAAAATAATATTTTTTTCCACTTTTCGATCCATTTGTGGATATACTGTATATTCTAACCTAGAGCATTTTTTAGAATACGCGATTTTGGCAAAAATTACAAGACTTCAAATTAAAATGACTTAATAGAAATTATCAATTAAAAAGACAGATTCAACAGTTTACGAACGTTTAATAGTATTTTTTATTAATTAAAAGTCTCATTATAAAATTGGAATAAATATTAAAATATGCATTGCCAGAAAAGGATATTGACCAACAGCTCGCACAAAATGTGATCTCGATGAAACTTGGCATTTAAGTACTTGAATGGGTGTAGAAAACGATAAAAAAATCTTTGCTGCTCTAAAGTATATGCTAACTTCACAATTTCGAAAATAAAATCGAAAACTTGGTTTTTCTTATATCTGGAAAAAAAAAATAAAAATTTCGAAAAACTAATAGCACCAAAAGAGCGGAAAATTGTACTAAAAATTATATTTAAAGTTAAAAAGTTAAAGTTAGTTAAAAAAAATTGTATTACTGTAAAAAATTATTAAAAATAAGAAAGCAAATTCGAAAACTCGACGCGCGCCGTGCCGTTGAATTCAAATATTCAGGCGAACGAACGAAAAACTAAAGTATCTTTGTGTAAATTGTAAGCAAAAAAACAAAAAAGGAAGCATTTTAAAGAGGAGACTCTAAGCTTTCTCAGGAATCCATTAATTTTTAAATTTTTTTTTGTTTTCTCATAGAAAATTTGATCGGCAGTTATAATTTCTAAAATTCTCACTGCTTTTTATAAAAGTGAAGATATCTATTAATAGAGGCATAACAAAAAAAAATCCTTGTAGATTTATCATTATTATACTTTTACTTTTGATTTAAATGTAATTAAAATGATGATTATCTGGGTTTAGTAAAACTTATGTTTTAAAATTTTCATTTTTTTTACAATATTCATTCGACGCAATTTTTATTTTCAAAATAGTGTTTATATAAATCAGAAATTATTTTTTTTTTAATAAAGTTAAAAATAATTTAGAAATTGATTTATACAAAATAAAATTTTTTATAGTAATACAAATTCTTTTTAAAAATAACTTATAATATAATTTTTAGTAAAATTTTCCGCTCTTTCACGTGGTGCTATTAGTAATTCGATTTTTTTTTTCGAGATATAATGGAAAAACCAAATTTACGATTTTATTTTCAAAATTGTAAAGTTAGCATACACTTTAGAGCAGCAAAGATTTTTGCCAAGTTTCATCGCTATCACATTTTGACGAGGTCAAACTCTCTGACAACTTGGCTATTGGTTATTTGCTCGAATAAAAATGTACTGTTTGTATGCTATATGTAGGATTAAAAGTTTTTTAACTTTTTGACTTTAGGTTTTTTTTATAGAAAATTTTGTCATACGCATTAATTTGTTAAAAAATATTTTTTCAGATTTTTTATTATTCTTATCTAACGCCCCAACCTCTTTAAGCGTTCGAGGCGAATAGGTATGTCCAAGATAAAATTGAAAAGTGTATTCTGAAATAATATATATGGTGCCAGACAGCATATACAGTCAAAACATATATAAGGTGCCGGTAGAACCTCTTATCTCTCTACAATTCCGGGTTTGTATACGTCGATTTAGTTTTTGGTGCCAGTACGTAAGATTACCGGTATATATATATATATATATATATATATATATATATATATATATATATATATATATATATATATATATATATATATATATATATATATATATATATATATATATATATATATAAAGGGAGGTGATCAGAACTGATTGTCTCTCCAATGAAGCAACTATCATCGGTCAGTCCCGTACAGGGATCTGTAAGTAGGATGTGATCGTTGATAGAAGATCCATTGTGGGACAAATAGGTCGGACAAGTATTGGACGCTCTGAAGACGGGGAGATCGATGAGCAGATTGGCTAGTCTGTGGCCATTTGCATTGGAGGTATGATCTCCAAACATGATATGTCTGTAGTTCTGGTCTCCAAGCAAAATGGTTCTGGGAAATGGTGATAGATATTCTATCAATAAGGAGGAGATTATTTGGCCTGAGTGGTTGTAGTAGGAGATTATAGTTAATGGGTTGTCTATTGGAATATCGATTGCTATTGCGTCCAGGTCTTCTAGATGAGCAGGGAGAACATGGTTGTTGTAGGGTATTGAATTTTTGATCAATATGGCGTTCCCATGGCAAGTTTGGGATTTGTTCTTATGAACGGTTTGAAACCCAGTGAATCTGGGTGGGTTCTTGGTTCTAGTGTCCGTTAATGAAACTATTTGTGGTGAATGCTTTTGAAGGAAGTTTTTCACCAAGGGCCTCTTCCGATTGAGACCATAGCAATTTATCGTTCCTAATAGACAATCCATCAACAGATGGGGTTTATGGGGGAGAATGTGAAGATGGCTTGGTTTCCGTGACCAGTGATGGTGCACGAAAGGCCGAAGATGGCTGGGACCAAGTACCCGAGGATTTTAGAAATGTGTTCGCGACTGTTAGGGAGGATGTTCATCAGTAACGTCGCTAGCAGTTGGGTGGAGAGGATTTTGGAATTCGATACGCGTAAGTTCAGTAGCTACAGCATCTAAAAGATAAACTATGAAAATGTGCTACCATCTCTTAACAAAACTGCTAAGGGAAGGAATGTAATGAAGATAGTGGCACATTGACAAGAAATGGTCAAACTTTACAAGCCACTGTGAAAATTGGGAATTTATGTATGGTTAGTTGTCTATATATTCATTCATTTTTGCGTAATTTAGCCTTTTGATAAAAAAATAATGCTAAATATTTACATCAACTAGTATTTTATCGATGTCAGTTTTCATATCTTTACGTAGAGTGCCTTCTACCCATTTGATTTTGGACAAGTCCCCTCTTAATGTTTCTTTAGCAAAATAATGGGTGTGGAGAACTTCTTCAGTTTCGTTTAACACTATATGTCTATAAGTGCCCCACTGTCCATCTTTGTAGACATTTATAGAAAGATTTTTCTTTAACTGGACGACAAACATCTCTGAATTAGGATCGAAATTTATGTTCTCGTCTAATATTAGAACACAACGGATGCTACTATATCCTGGTTCTCGCTTTAGACAATTTGTGAACCCCAATAAACCACTGGTTGGATTATTATGAGAATAAACAACAACTTCGTTTGATTGCATTGCAGTTTGAACTTCTGGTAACCATTCAAATTCTGGATCATCAAAAATTTCAATGTACGTTGGAGGTTTCTTCTTCTCAACTTTTCCAAGTAAAACTAATATTTCCGTACCAGTATTGTGCATTGTCAACACTATTAAATCATTTTGTGCTAAAGTTTTTGAGTTAAAGTCTAATGGTTCTCTCGAAATGATATAACCATTGTCTTTAAGAGCATTTGTAGCCTCTAGCAGTACCTAAAATCAAGTGAAAAATCAGCTTAAATATTTAAAAAGAAAAATTTATTTAATTCTTTAGTATTTTTACGGTTCCAATATATTTTATATACATCAAGACTATATCATACTTTTCGGCCCCAAATTGGACAGCCAAATTAAACTAAGGTACTAAAAGCCAGGGTAAAAATCTATCAAAAAATTATATCGAAACCAAAAACTGTTTTGGTTTTTGCTATTAAAAGTAATGCACCTTCAGTAGTAGATAAGTGAATTGATAAGTAAATTCATTGTTGGCTCGATATTTCTACTATAAATAAATTAAATTATTTAAGAAACTGACCAATACCGGGTGTATCAACGATGCGTGCATGGAGGATAGCTGCTTCCCTTTTTAAGATAGAAAAAAATGTTTCAAATAAAAGTTGTAGATAGCAATGAAAGCTATGTTCCAAAAATAAATACCAACATACAGGGTGTCCCATAAATGTGTGACTTATCAAAGTTATGTTTTTTTAAATGGAACACCCCATATATTTTCACTAGATTGAATTCCTTCGAAGGAGTGCTTCTCAAAAATCTAGGGTTGTATGGGTTTATACTAGGTGGTTCTGAAGTTATGGTCACATTTATGTCCCAAAATGGGTTCATTTAACACCCAATATCTCAAAATCAATAACTAGGAATAACAAAATTTTTTCACCAAATATCCTCGAAAATGGTGTATTTTGATTTAATATTCATAAATTGACCAAATGGCACTTTTCCCATACAGGGGCAACCAAAACTCGGGATCATTTTTTTCTCAGTATTTTCAAATGGAACACCCTATATATAATGCCATACCAGAATAGTCCACACTATGAGCTTCCAGAAAATGTAGGGTTTGCCTACTTGATTTTCACCGGTAATGCATCTAATTCTTAAGGAAAGTATGAAAAATATCATAAAAGTAGTAATGATATTTTTTTATTCAATGATGGACAATCATGGAACAAAATAAACTCAAAAAAATGTAAAAAACGTCATTTCACAGTACATGTTCAAACAATCTCTCGTTTTGAGCTATGCATAAATTAAATCTATCTACGACTTCGGTTAAAGTCGATCTTGTAATAGAACGAAGAATTCCTCTAATCCTATTTTTTCGTCGTTGATTTGCCGCTAATTTATTTTTTTGCTCACTTCTTGTGTTTCACATTTTCTGTTTCCACAAACCTCTCCTTCGAAAACTCTCGAGTCGCATATCGAACTGCATACATTCTACTGGCTAAAAGCAGTTTCTGTTACATCTATCCGGAATGTAGATCATTTTATCAATTATATCAAATCACCCTTGGAACATCTAAATGTTACAGGAACTGTCAGCAAACATGACATTTAATTATAGAAGTGAATTTATAGTTTAAATCTAATATTTTCTCGATTCAAAATGAAATTATCTACCGAAGAAATGATAAACATTTTGGGTAACTGTGACAGAAATTATTTATTAGCTAGTAGAATGTATTCAGTTCGATATCCTGATTCAAGATGTATACGACCAGCGAGTTTTCGGAGGGTTAAAGAAAGATTTGAGGAGACAGGCAGTGTCAAGCACAAGAAAAGGCAAGTAGTAAATAAAATGGCAACAAATGAAGAAAATCAATTAACGGTAGTGCTTTCAACAGTTGAGAATCCTCATGTTAGTTCGAGGGAAATTGCAAGAGAGCTGGATATAAGTCATACTTCTGGGAACAGAATATTTATCAAAAATAAACTTCATCCATACCGAATTGAATTACATCAAGAACTGTATGAAAGGGATTATGATACAGAGTTCGCTATTGCGAATATATATTGAATTTCATTCGCGAGGAACCAAATTTTCTTAAATACGTTTTGTTTAGTGACGAGTCTACATTTAAAAGTAATGGGATGGTTAATAGACACAATTGCCACTACTACTCCACAGAAAATCCCCACTGGGTTAGACAAGTTGATAACCAAAAAAGATGGTCGATAAACGTTTGGGGGGTATAATTGGAATCAGGTGATAGGGCCATATTTCTTTGACGAGCCTCTGAATGGAGAAGTTTAGAGATCTTCGAGATGATTTACCAAAGTACCCCGCACGGAGCTTACGGAAATTGGCCCTCGGTTAAAATCTTTGAAACTTGGAGATCAAAAAATCGATGCTGATAAAAAGTCTCCATGGGCGCGAGGTCCTAAAACACGATCCTCATGAGTTATTTTGACCACAATCAGAAGAGTGAATATGAGCATATACACGAATTCTCATACCATCCCTTGTAATAATCCATTTTACTTATCTATCTAATACATAAATATGTAATATACATAAAATATTCATATATATCATCTATACATATACAGTGTGTCCCAATTAAGTCGGCACCATATGGAAAACTTTTTTATTATTTGTTTTATGAAAAAAAGTTTTGTATTGCCTAAAACCCAAAATTAAATACTCAGATATCAATTTTTTGCATTCGTATACGAGGTTTGTCAAAAAATATGAATTTTCCTTAAGAGTAAAGTACCTTTGTTTTTGACAATATCGAAAATTGTTATAAAGAAAATTAAACGTACCTGCCAAGACAGTAAAGAGCAAAACTAGTATAATTTATACGTACGTACAGAATTTTTTATGACTCGGGAAATAATCTTATTAAATATAACGCGACCTTGACAAATTAGCTACTATTTTTATTGCTACTAAATTTCTCGTATATTTTACAATTTGTCTCGACAATTTTGGCATTAATAATCAAAGAATAACTCGCTCGAGCTAAAGCTCTCGGGAGTTATTCAGATTATTAATGCCAAAATTAAGTCTCGACGAATTGATCCTAAAATAAACTCGAAATTTAGATACAATAAAAATAGTCGGCTATTTGTCAAGGTCTTGGGATATTACTGTCGACTATTTCCCTAGGGAAATAGTCACTTTGATACGTCACATAAAAATGCCAAATACTTCTGTCAGTTTTTGCTAAAGCAGTTCTGTCACAATTTGATAAATTATTGTTAAATGGAAAGATTCGGTGTTTTAGATAACAAATCTATAGAAAAAGCAGTCAAATCTTTGATACCTACGAATACGGTACGAAGTAACAGTAGTAATTTAATTTTCGCGGGAAATAATCTTCCTAAATATAACTCAACCTTAATAAATTAGCGTCTATTTTTATTGTTGCTAAATTTTTCGTGTTTTTTGCAATTTGTTTCGGCATAATTTTGTCTCAACAAATTGATATCAAAAACACTCAAAATTTAGATCCAATAAAAATAGTCGACTATTTATCAAGGTGTCGTTATATTACCCTTGATTATTTTTTTCATCTGTCAAAACAGTCAGATTTTGTGGTTTCAGCCAATAACAACTCAGGATTCTAACCAATCATTGTGTTTTATACTGATAAAACCGCTTCGTCGTTTTTGTTTTTTGATTAAACTGTGTTTACCTATTTGAGATGTCAAATGTAAACATTTGTCAATTATTATTATACTAAAATGTATTGCAAATCTATGTTAATAACCAAATTTCAAAATGTATTTGTAAACTAACCTGTTTTTATTAGTTTATTTCAACATTCATTTAACATTTTTAGATATCTCACTTTAACAATAAACTTAAAATTAATTAAATTAAGAAAGACATCATTTCATTCTTCTTCTTCGCTTTTATTTAAGGCGCCGTTTCGCGGGGTAGCCAGTCAAAAAATCGCCTTGGTGGCCCTGTATGTAAAACTATAACAGCTCAGGTTTCAATTTAAATTGGTAAAGAAAATTTTCAATATTTGTGTGTAAAGTGTCTTTTGCATAAGTGACTATGTTCTCTGTTTTTAATACAAAATGATTCAAAAAATAATCCTTTCAAATACGACTCGTCCTCTGAAATTTTATAAATTAAATTTTTGATCTTCATACTCAAACGCCTTTATTTTAGGCAAAACCACTCAAACAAACTGATTTAAGATAAAATCACTCGTCCTGCGGACTCGTGATTTTATCAATCAGTTTGTTTTCGTGGTTTTTCCAAATAAAGCCGTTTTCGTGAAAACCAAAAATTTAATCGATGAAATTTGGAGGACTCGTGGTATTACCTTTGATTATTTCATTCACACATGACTGCGCCAATGAAAAGTCATGAATTTAGTCACATGATATGCAATATGATCGGATATTTAGGTAAATAAAAAATATCAGCGGCTCTTTTAGTCGATTGTATATTAAGTGTCAAAATTTGACGTAACATTCACTTAAAATTGAAAATGTCTCGTTTTGGTTCATGTTCCACTACGGAAATCAGTGTGAAAATATAAGCAAATCTATCCCAGAAAATATCAAAAAGAGAAAGGAGTCTGTTTGGAGACAATCTTAGCGAATGATTTTGTGGGGTTCATGAAATAATCTTCCTGAATATCACTTGACTATGACAAATAGAGACTATTATTTTCTTTAATTCATCTCGAGCAACTTGCATTTCGAGACAATTCAATTCGACCATATGAACTTTAATAATCAAGCTCGAGCTAAAGCTAAAGCTCTCGGGAGTTATTCAGATTATTAAATGTTCATATGGTCTCATCAAATTGTCTCAAAATACAAGATACTCTCGATAGAATTAGGCAGAAAATAATAGTCGGCTATTTGTCATAGTCTTGGGATATTACCTTCGAATATTTTATGTATATTACATATTTATGTATCAGATAGATAGAAGTAAAATGGATTATTACAAGGGATGGTATGAGAATTCGTGTATATATTCACTCTTCTGATTCTGGTCAAAATAACTCATGAGGATCGCGTTTTAGGACCTCGCGCCCATGGAGACTTTTTATCAGCATCGATTTTTGGAGTTTCAAAGATTTTAACCGAGGGCCAATTTCCGTAAGCTCCGTGAGGGGTACTTTGTTGGGGGATATACCGATTGACACCAGATACAGGTTATACAGGGTGTTTCAGAACTATGGGATCAAACTTCTAGGGGTTATTCAGTGCAACAGTAGAAAACATTTGAGTATAGGGACCCATGTCCGGAAAAGTGTCACTACGACACTACGGCTCTAAGACGCGTTAAAATTTAGAAAGACGATGATTTCCCTAAATAGGATTTAATGCATTTGATTTTTGCCTTTTGTACATGATATCATCACAACAATTGTTCAAAATGTCAATGTCAATGTTTAAAAATTTTATAGCTGATGATTTTAAACAATTTACCGGCGCTTGTGTGTTGTTATCTTTAAAAACGATAACAGAGATTGTTTTTTGTAGCTGCATTTCATATCGCCTTAGTCGTGCTATCGTATTTGTGAAGTTTGCAAGAACTTAACAAAAATTAATTGTTGCTAATGGAAAACTTTACCAATCAAGAATTGGCGGATATGCATTTAGCATACGGAGCAACAAGCTGCAATGCACGAGCAGCAACGCGGTTTTATCAAGAACGTTATCCCGAACGACAGCATCCGGGATACAAAAAGTTTATTGCTATTCATAGGCGGCTCTCCGAGACAGGCATGTTTAAATCCATCATGCATGATATTGGTGTTGCTCAAACCGTAAGAACGGTCGAATTTGAAGAAGAGGTCCTTCAGCGAGTTGCCGACGAACCATCAAGTAGCACACGTCACATTGCTAAGGATATGAATACGAGTAACGCTTCCGTCTGGCGGGTGCTATACGAACAACAACTTTATCCTTACCACTTCCAGAAAGTTCAAGGAATGACTGCAGCCGATTATCATCCTAGAGTTCAATTTTGTCAATGGCTTCTTCATCAAATCGCTGCACAACCAAATTTTTTACGCTATGTTTTATGGACCGATGAAACCTCTTTCACAAGAGACGGTATTTTTAATAGTAGGGACGAAGAAAATCCCCATGCAATTTTTCCTAGAAAACATCAACAACGTTGGTCTGTCAACGTATGGGCAGGCATTGTTGATGATTATTTGATTGGGCCATACCTTCTACCGGCGTTTCTTGGAGGAAGTTCTTCCAGAACTTCTTGAAAATGTTCCAATAAACGTTCGACAGCAAATGTGGTTTCAGCATGATGGAGCGTCGCCTCACTTTGCTGTACAAGTACGTGAGGATTTGGCTGAGCGGTTTGGGCACCATTGGATTGCCAGAGGTGGAGCAGTTTATTGGCCTCCTAGGTCACCCGATTTAACGTCGCTAGATTTTTTCCTGTGGGGACATGTAAAGTCTTTGGTCTACGAAACTCTAGTAGAAACAGAGCAAGACTTAATTGGACGAATTACAGCAGCATTTGAAATCATTCAAAACGAGTATCAAATTTTTAGTCAAGTCCGCCGAAATCATGTGCGACGTTTAAATCGGTGTATTCAGATTGGAGGAAGACATTTTGAACAATTGTGATGATATCATGTACAAAAGGCAAAAATTAAATGCATTAAATCCTATTTAGGCAATTCATCGTCTTTCTAAATTTTATCGCGTCTTAGGGCCGTAGTGCCTTAGTGACACTTTTCCGGACATGGGTCCCTATACTCAAATGTTTTCTACTGTTGCACTGAGTAATCCCTAGAAGTTTGATCCCATAGTTCTGAAACACCCTGTATTATCAACATGATGACGCGTCTCCCCATCATCACAATCAGCTGAATAGGTTCGGTGGCCAGCAAGGTCCCCATACCTCACGCCCCTAGATTTCTATCGATGGGGAGGTCTATCAAGAGAAACCAACGACACCAGGAGACATGAAGAATAGAAGTTTTTCGCTCTATTACAAGAAGAACTTTAACTAAAGTTCGGAGAGCCATGGTAAATAGACTCAATTTGTGCATAGTTGAAAATGGGATATTGTTTGAACATGTACTGTGAAATGACGATTATATGGTATAAACCCATACAACCCTATATTTTTGAGAAGCACACAAAGGTATGTGGAAAATATCAGACTAGCTTAAAATTTCCAAGACATATTCCACTCGAGTTTTATAAATAGTACGTGTCACATTATATTTTCGTATTTACACAGACTAATAAAACAACCCCGAAAGTAAATTTGCAATATTACGATAATTTTAGCAAGAAGGTAAGAACAATCAAAACTAATTGTTAACAAAATGAGCCTTTCAAAACCAATGTGAAGAATCCAAAAAATTTTGATATCGATGCACTAGCTTTTTTTCAACCATCTCGTAGTAAAAACTCAGTGACAGTCGATGAAAATTACAAAATATTTACCTGAAGGAAGGCTGATAGTTTAGAAAATGTATTAAAATGGTGGAAGAGGCAAGAGACTGCATTTCCAATTTTATCTAAAATGGCTAAAGACTTTCTAGCGATATCTGCTACATCAGCATCAACAGAGAGAATTTTTCCCAGGGCTACCAAACAAAGGAATAGACTACTTAAATGATGAGTCTGTTACACATTTATGGGACACCCTGTATGTTGGTAGTTATTTTTGGAACATAGCTTTCATTGCTATCTACAACTTTTATTTGAAACATTTTTTCCTATCTTAAAAAGGGTGCTTCCCTCCACGCACGCAACGTTGATACACCCGGTATATTGATTTTGCAAATATATAAATAAAATATTTCTATAATATTGTATTGAACATTTTTTACCTGTGGTCGTTTAATAAGCCTAGAACCAATAATTAAAGCACAGTCAGTTTCATCGCCAAGATCCTTATTATCCACCTCTACTGTCGTTTCTAATTGCATTTTGCTAAGTATTCTTGAATTAGGCTGTATCAAAGGTTGGCCTTGAAAATATTCAATTATTACTTCGGATAGTATTTGAGGATCATTCACAGTTTCGGAATCTACCAATTCAATAGTTTTGATGTTCTGAAGAAGAGTATTTTCGAGTAAGATTTGAGTATTTACTCGTACGGAATCTCTGTACGATAATTTTATATTATTTGGGATAAACTCGTACGATTCTAATACCGGGATACCTAAACTCTTTTTCCTTTGAATCTGACTAGCACGCATTCCTTTTATTTCCACTCCACCACTCCTGCAAATTCCTAACTTTTTAAATAAAAACTAAACTATTAAAAGTTCATGTGAATCATTACATTAACGTCCTTATCCTTATAGAGAATTTGGAAATACACATCAAACAATTAGAAACGCATTAATAAGTACTTAAACAGGTCAATGCTGCTTCTAAATTATCGGAAAAAATTGGAGTTTAAGAGCATTCACTACCTAGGTGAAACTGGATGTGCTTTCTCATGTCCCAGAAATTTTTTAGTGAAAACCGTTTATCACAAAAAAAGTCTAATTTTTTGTAATTCCGGAAACTCAATGATTTCCTTCTACGTTAAAAAAAATGGAATGAACCTACACAATTGTAAAAATAATGAGTTTCCGGTATTCTTATATACTACCTAATTAGCTAAAAAATAACAATTGTCATGAAATCTTTTCTGTTTTTGAATAAAAACGCATCCAAGATTTGAAAAATCTTCATACGATTCATGCTGCGACTATTTGTAAGTTTTTAGAATTCAGAGTCAAATGCAACAGCGCAAATTGCCAATAATACTACCCAACCTAGTTTCGAGAACAATATTGGTAGCTGTCTTTGTTTACTGCATAATATACGCGTACATTTGACGTGGCCGTTTGTCCTTCGTGTTACGCGCGAGTAAATCAGGATAGGGGCAGTAAGTTTTCAGCTGAGGCACCATATTCACTAAATATTTCTACAATTTCTTCCCATATTGCTGCTCTCTTCTCGATTTCATCAATAAATAATTCCGTATCAAAATTATCTCGTTCCATTGCAAACAAAACGCGATAGTACTGGACGCAACAACGATACCTCGACTCGCGCGTAACGCACGCTACTCGAGATTCCGGCGTATTACAAGCGTTTCAAACGCGATTAGAAAATCGCGCGAGTGTATGTGGACAGATTCATTTGTTAACATGTAACCAGCCATAGATTTAGAACAATAAGATCGAGTTTGTTGACATTTCGGCTGGGGACAACAACACGTAACAATCTAAACGCTTTGTTATTGAATTTATATTATCAGTTTCAATGTTGTCAAAGTTATCATATTTTTTTCCGTCATTACCAAAATCCTAAATCTATTTAAAAATTATCTTGGAAAATGAGATATTTTGTTTCGCTAAAATAATTGTACATATACGTTAACACTAATTTTCGAAACTAATAACACAACAAATTATATTGCTAGATAAATATTGACAAAGATACTTTACCATGATTTAAGTTTCAACCATTTCTGCAAAAAAATGATAGAAGCGGCAACATTGTTATTTATGAATGGAACGTAACCATTAGAATGGTACTGTTGTATTTGTGTCGGCCATTTTCAGTACTTTGGTGTTTGTTTACTAATGTGTTTTATATCCTGCTAGATTAAAATTTTCTTTTTCATATTGATTTATTGGTTTAAATTGATTGAATAGACAAATATGGTTCAACAATGTGTGATATGCCGCAAAGTGGATTATTTAAATCCCGGTTTATCATTTCATCCGTAAGTTACTTTTAAGGTTATAAACATAGTTCATGGGCGTAGAATTTAGTATTTTATTGACTGTATAAATTCTTTAATAATGCATAAAAGATTGTTTTAACTTATTGCAACGACTTATAATTGTGTAAGTTTCATATATTGTGTTAAAAATTAAATCACATTTGGTTTTTCTGCCAAACAAGTATTATTTAGGTAATATTAATTTTTCATTTAAACAATTATACGAAGACATGACTTTTAGGTTTCCTAAAAATGTTGAAAGAGAAATATTTGGTACTCCTTGTTAGGATTTGATGAAGTGAAGGCCATACCTAAAAAGGCTTGTATTTGTTCAAGTCATTTCCGTCCTGCCAGGAAAATGTAAGTATTTTTTAACATTCATTAAATTAATTTTGGCTGCAGTAGCCAAATCATATTTTGGTGCTTATAAGCATTTTTCAAGTTTCAATCTCAATACAACTTTCATATAATTTTATCATTAACAGATTAGAACTACCATTTGAAGGAATTATGCCGATATCTTCTGGTATACCAGAACGACCAGTTCCTGTAGGAGAAAAAGATTCTTCTACAACATTGACGGCTTCTGAAACTGAGAACTATGTTATATCACAACAGCATGTTTCAGACATTGCAGGTCCATCATCAGGCTTCAAGGGAAAACTTGCTCTTATTGTAACTCCAGAGAGAAGGTAATTTTTTTGGAAAAATTATTTTGCGTGGAACATTTACAAGGTTTTGGCAATTTCAAATATGTAAATAAAATATATGATTTGTAGCTAAATCAAGAAAATAGACATTTTTCATGGTCTTGTATTTTTTTTTCAGAAAAAGAAATTATCCTGGTGACTGGACTAGCGATGATTTCTCTTCTCCAAAAAGAAAGTATGTTTTTAAAACCATGAAACGTACAATAGGAAACCAAAGAAGAAAAATTAAAACTCTTTCAAGTCAAGTTAAAAGACTTAAAGCCAAAATTACTAATATGGGATCTCTGATTGACCTTCTTAAAAAGAAAGATCTGATATCTGAGGCCTCAGAAAATGCAGTCAAGGTAGGTATTAGTTTTGACGAATACTTATTGGAAGTAAATAACTAGGAACATTAACAATGATAACTTGCTAATTTTATTATTATTTAAATTTGTACCATTACATACATTGCAAAGTTGAATACATATTTTGAACATGTTTCTAACAAATTACTAAACATAAATTTACCTACTAAAAGTAAAAATATACTCTTAAATGCACGTAATTGACTTAATAACACTTGTATGTGCAAGACGAGCGAAATATGCTATTTATTTAAAATTAATGAGTCCTATAAACTATATAATGTAGTTAATAATAAACAAAATAAAAACAAAATAAATACTATTTTTACACTATTTAACTAAGTAGTTTATTCATTAGAGTTTTTTTTAGGCTTCCGTTCAAGGTACTGCAAGTGACATTTTTAAAAGAATGCTAAAAGGATCTACCACGCAAAAATTTGACCCTACTATACCAACATTATTTTTTTTTATTTCAGGATGATACAACTAATAATTCATCAGTGTTTAATTTGTAGTTAGTTCCCTATTCCTACCTCAATCCCGAATAGCCTGATAGTCGAACAGCCTGATAAAAACAACATCGACACATTTGCAAGGAAATTGACGAACACTAGGTGTTCAGAGCGGACTAGCGAAATAACTGATCCTAATTTTTTTTAGGATTAATTTGATTAAATAAATATATTTTCATTAGTATTTTAAATTTCCTATGTAACCGGTAAAATTAAAATCGTTAAAAAAAAATATATTGTGTCACATCCCATTTCCCTCTGTAACGGTACGCCCATGCATCGCAGCATAAATTCGTCGCCATGTTCCGGCCTTTTATATATCTGTCTCACTTCATCCTTGGGCACGGAATATTTGAAACTTATGAATGACTTGTTGGGAATGTGTAACCAGCATACGCGCGAGTCAAAACGCTTCATCTGGACAAGTTCAGCGTTTCAAACCCGATTAGAAAATCGCGCGAGTGTATGTAGACAGATTCATTTGTTAACATGTAACCAGCATACGCGCGAGTCAAAACGCTTCATCTGGACAGGCTCTAGAGTATCTCCGATTAATATTTGAATTTGAATCCTTTTTCAGGAGCGTCTCACAAATTATTGTTCATTTGACTCTGGCGATTAAGAGTTGTGTTAATATATTTGATTTTATTGATAGGTGTCTTACTTTTTTCTTTCAACTTTATTTAAGGTTTTAAAGTTAGTACTTTTTTGAAATTTATTAGTTTTTAAACTTTTTTAAATTATAATATCTGGTCACCGAGCTTCGCTCTTAATATTCAAATCTACATTTTTAAGCAGCCCAATGAGTATATAATTTAAGTATATTTATAACCTGACAAATTATTAATTAATTCGCGAAAATCACGGAGTGGGCGACATCTACATGAACTACCGAAAGGGAGATAAATAAAAAGTTGATTGTCGATTGGCTTGAAAGTAGGCGGGAAAATTAAAAAAAGCTGTCAGTGTTAATTTTCAATTGGCTGCAGCTGTTGTTGACGTTTATCAACTGCTTTCCGGGACGGGCAACAGCAGCGTGTAGGACACAGGTCCCGTCAACAGAAGATCGCTCATCTCACTCTATTTATCACTGGAGAAGAAAAACTCTATGTTCAATTGATTTTATTATTTATTGATCTGCAGTGAAGGAAAATTATAGGTCTGATATTCATACTTGGGTAAAAACCTCCACAAAAACCTGTGACCAGACTCTCGACGTGTGGCAGATATTGATATCATATTTTTTCAAAGTTTTTCAGTTACAAAAATAGTTCATTCGTACATTACATTACAATTTGTTCTTGGAAAATACAAAGTCACTATCAAACTTAAAATGTACTATGAAAATATCTATGTTAATAGTACACGTGTACAAGCATTCATTCTTTTTCTCTCTCTATGATAATGAAAACTTGAAATATTAAAAGTGTAAAAAATATTACATTATAAAAATGTATACAAAATATTCTTGACATTAAAACAACATTAGCCAGTTAGCCAATTTTAAGTTCCGTATAACACGGTGAGATAGCAGAACAAAAACCCGTTCATTCCGATGTTATGCTGAAGAGGCGGTTTCCGGAATGGCCGGTGGTTTCAGTGGGGTGGTTTTAGTGAGTAGCCGTAAGGGGTAATCTCACACTATCGGGGAAAGGAAGAACTTCTACCCGCCAAAAAAAAAAGATTAGCTTTAGGTTAGGTTAGATCTTTGTAATAAAAAAAGAAAAGTACGATACGTGTGACATTTGTTACATTCTAACAGATGTCATATTTTGACATTTGTTCATTTTGAGATTTGTTCATTTTGACAGTTGTTACATTCTGACACGTATCACATTTTAACGGTTGTCACGTTTTGACAGGTGTCACATTTTGACAAGTGTCCATTTTAACAGTGTTACTCAACGTTCCTATAAATATTTACCTAAACCCGTGATTTCTGAAATTGAATTGGCAACGTTGTATTTTCAGCTTTGAATTTATAAGATGGCTGTCATTTGACAAGCAAATTATTTATGTCCGTTAAATGAACCTTTCCTTTTTTATACTTTTCAGGTTTATTCTGGTTATAAATTGTTACTTGGGCATTTGTAGAAAAGTTATGTATGCGTTTGTACTGGAAAAATATGTTAAATAATCGTTTCAATGCACTGAATTTGTTTGTCTTGGGAATGAGTACCCCAACATATATTTTTTCATAAAAAAATGTGAAAAATATTTTTCCGCGCAAAAATTTCTATTGCTAAGTATATTGATTTTATCATGTTTTATAGCATCTGTGAAAATTTCATGAAAATCCCAGCCGGCCCCATTTTCTTAACGTTTACCCAGAGATGTGCGTGTCAGTAGTTGTCAAAATTTGTAGGTCATTATGGATAAAAAGCGGCAAATTTAAAATTGAATTCTTTCAGATTGAAACGCCAGAAATTAAATAAAGTCAAATCTTTTTACTACTACACTATACAGAAGAAAGGAGTGCAGTATTTAATTTGCAGAACGTAGTACAGGTTCAAGAGATAGAAATTTTATTTTTACCTCATCCTTCAATGCTTATTTGTAGTTAAAATTTAAATTTTAATACATCTAATCGGACTAATATAGTTTTTGTCAAGATTTAATCTTGTTTCCATGGTTTTTACTGTAATAAACCTGTTCTTTTGACATATAAGTCAGACTTTATTTATTCATAGCCGTATCGTATATATTTTAATAGATTCGGAATTTTGTATTAATATATATTTCAAAATGGCTTCAATCTAAAAATATTATCAGTCCTCCTAAATCCTTGAAGGCAGAATTATTAGTAATAGCAAGGCAACATAAAAACAAATTCGAAATATTACATTAAGCAACGCATTTCATATGGCATTCTGTTATGACACGAGTCCAAATTTAAAAAACGAATCGCGCGGCGATGAGTTTTTTAAAGGACGAGTGTCCTAACAGCCATATGAAATAAGTTGCTTATAATACTTTTTATATTTTGCCATTTTATTAATTTTTTAATAAATTTATACTTTGCATATTATAGAGAACTGTTGTAGAAATTTGACAGATTTATTAGATACAAATGACAAGACAAATGTCAATTAATGTCATTTGTTGATTCATATTACCAACCGCATAACACAAAAAGTTGCGTACTCAAATGAAACATTAGAGTTCTCAAATGCGTATCATAATCTAAAATATTATAGATGCAAAATATATTATAGATGAGATGGTCCGAGAAAAAGGAATTGAAATTCTCAGATTGCCTCCTTACCACGCAGAGTTAAATCCCATTGAACTGATCTGGTCACAATTATTAAAAGGTTATGTCTCTCAAAATAATACATTTAAATTTCCTGATGTGCGAAATTTGTTTTTGAAGGCAGTTTCAGATGTAAATAGAGAACATTGGGGAAAATGCATTGATCATGTTAAAAAGGTGGAAAATTCATTTAGGAAAGTGGATATATCAATGGAAAATTTAATAGAACCTATAATAATAAACCTCAGAAAAGACAATTATAGTGATACCAGTAGTTTTAGTGAAGACAGTGACTTTTAAAGATAGTTCTTGAACTAATTTTTTTTTAATCTTTGAGTTTAGGTAAGTACTGAAGCGTTACTTTTAATGCCAAGATATTAAAAAAAAGTTTAATCCCAACATATAATTTTCCTGATTATTTATTGGTTAAATTTAATTCGTTCAATATTAAAGTGTCAGATGCATAAGGTTTATTTTTATTTTTTGTAAATAATATAACTTCAAAATTTAATCTACGAAGTGCGTATATATATTTTATATGCTGTGACCTTATCTATATTATAGAAACTTATTTTGCAAAGTACGCCTATGGAATGTGACGTTATATCCCCACTTTTACTATACTCCTCTCTCCTTTATAGTATATATTACTATAGAAACAAGTTATTATATCTGCCGTTGCTAGGAAATAAAACTAAAAGCTTAACTTTTCTTGTAAATATCTCGGAAGATCGAATTTTCACAGAGACCTGCATTTTTGGCCGATTTAGATAGGAATTAGTATACCCTGAAAGTTTCATTGAATTCTGACGAGTGGATTTTGAGATCCTCTGGACACACACACATACATACATACAAACCTTGCTCGTTTAATAGTATTATTATCCAAAAGTTTTAGATTTTTTAATTATCTACAGCTTTTACACTAAACTACAACATTTTTTATCATATAAGCAATAATTAAAACATCCTGCAAATATTTTTTGGATAAGTAGGTGATGAATTAAATGAAACGGGGAATTAATTACAATATTTTAACACTATAATAAACGGCTGTTTCCATTAACATTTTTTATTGAAAATTATCATTTACTTTTACTTGTTTTAATCAATCATTAATGCTACTGAATTATTTTTCTTTAATAAATATTGTCATCTAGTTAACGCCAAGATATATTACGCCAATGATTGGCACCTCTGTTGTGTTATTCGTAAATGTATCAAAATACGGAAAGCAACCCCAATTAAAGTAATAAAATGACAAGTATTATTATTAAAGAAGTTTATTGTAAGCAAACTTACAAATGGCTATCGACCTAGGTCTTTCTGCCCATTTAGATTGTAGATTGTAATTATATTAATATTTTAATACAATGGAAAAATTTTTTAAATAATATGAAACTAAAAATATGAAAATACAAAATTGCTAATTCAAATGTTGAATCATTTCCCATAGGGTTTCTTCTGGAAACTTGATTCTGGTTGGCTGGCTTCCTCTGTTAAGGCAGAATTTTGATAATATTTCCCTATTATACTCTCTTCCTATGAATTTTTTTGTAAGACCGTGGGTTCTTGATTGGAGTGGTTTAACCTTAAGTTTTGAATATAAGATTTCATTTGGTGGATTATATAGAGGATTGTCTTTATGACGCATTTTCCTCATTGATGATGTTTCTGCTATGCTTAATTGTTTCTTATGCGATTCTCTAGTGTTCATTAGAATTAGGTTTCCATATTCAATTATAGATCTGCATATCATTTTATAAATACTGCTTGCTGTTTTGTTGTTTATTTCTTTGTTCTTGTATGTTAGTGATAGGAAGTGTGAAGCTCGTTTGATTGCCGATTTTTTCGTAGTTTGGATGTGGTATTTAAAATTAAGTTTGTTGTCTATATGTACTCCCAGATATTTAGTGCGTGGTTCTGGGTGAATGTTTTGGTTTAGCAAGGTTACAAACGGTGATGTGTGCGATATGTTGTGGTTAAATAAAATAAAATGTGATTTGGTAGGATTGGGTTTTAATCTCCATTTGTTGAACCATCTCTCAGTTTGATTACAAAGGCTTTGTAATTTAGATGTTGCGATTTTGGTATTGCTAGCATGTGTCATTAGTGCTGTATCATCAGCATATTGTAAGATGTACTTTTCGTTATTAAAATTTTCTGGGTTTTCATTATATAGATCGGAGCAATATATTGTGACTTACCGTGTTTCGATCTGTGTTACTTTAATTATGGATAGTGGAACAAATCGAGAGAAATACTTAAGTTATATTTAATTTTATCGTAGCTTTGGTTTGCTTAAGTTAAGATTTAATTTCTTGTAAGCACAAATTAATTATCAATTTTATTGTTATGAGATTTAATAATTAGTTTTAAAAATTATATTAAATGGTTATTTATATATTTCCTTTCATAATCTTAAGCAGAATGTATTGTTGAGCGCCACCTACCTGTTAGTAGGAAAATTTGAGTTAACCTCAGTCGTGTTTCAGTAATTGACTGTGAAAACTTTTAAATCGATAATAATGAAATAGTCGTTAAATACAGAAATGTTTATTAACAATAAAAAAATAATTAGAAAAAATGTGGTTGACGTAATAGTTATTGCGAGAGTTTATTGGTATGAAAAAAGATAAGTGTATTTTTTTTTATTATTTATGAAATTGATAATAATGCTAGTTATGATAATTATACTCTTACCTTGTTCTAACCTAAATTTAGTTGTCTGTTAAAGTGAAACCTAACCTTAATTAAATAAAATTATTATTGGCCTTTTTTAATTTTATAGACGTCTCTGATCTTTTAAATATCGATATTTATTATTAAATGATTGGTACCTTTATTTAACGAATCATCAATTTTTAGCTACTTCTGTTATTTTCTTTCTAATCTTCAAAATAACGAATATGATATTCTTCAAAATCAATCAGGAAAAACACAGGATAAATTACAGATATGGATAACGAACAGGATCTGGATTCTCCTTCAGGAACAAAAGCAGGAATCAATGATTGGAGTCCTTTTCTTAATTACCTTCTTTTATTCTTGGATTATACCAAATCTAACCTCACTTAAATTTGACAGGTAAAATTTTCTTACTTCTTTGTATTAATCGTTGTAGCTTTGATTTGAGGATTCTTTTGTTTTTACGACGAGCTCTGATGTGCACAGCTCGAAGAGTCTTTTTGCAAAAAGCCTCGCTTGACAGCGAAATTTGGTTTTTACAAACGAGCATTTCTAAGCCAAGTCGATTTAAATTTGACAGAATTTTACATTAAAATTATTGATTTTTATACACTTTCTAACTATTAAAACATGATTCTCTAGATAAAAAGAATGATTTTGATATAATTTATTTGCTATTTCTACTTATATTAAGGTTACATGACAACTTTTTCTTTCATCATTATCGATTTCTTATAATTGTATTAAACATTATTATTGCTGTCTTTTTCACAGTAATATTATAATTTTAGAAGCTCCAACACTTATTTTTCCCTATTTATTGTATTCCCCCTGAATTTAAATTGACCATATTGATAAATTAAGACATTGCATTTTTAGGTTAAGTTTAAAATTTATTTCTCTTATACCAATTAAAATAACAATGTTCTCATTGTTGTAGTGATCGCAGACTTATCTGAGATTGTTCTACTTTAACTTTTTCTATTTAGATCTTTGCTAAGTTATTTGTAAATATGCTAAAATTGTCGATGAACATCGCTTATGGGATTTCCTTGTTAAATTTTGATATCTAAAATTTTATATTTTATTATGTAATTGCTACTCTAAAATTAGTCTCAAACTTTATTTTCTACATTAAATTCTGATTAAGATTATTTGAGTTAAAATAAATAGTTATTTATTGGTGTTGATTAATTTATTTGTGTCATTATTTCTCTTTATATTTAATATAAGCTTTGTATTCTCTTCTCCGTATTAGTCAACCGTTACAATATATTATATAAGATTGGTGACACTGGTGATCCTTGTGGTAGACCTTGCTCAGTTGTAAACGTCTGTGAGTACTTGTTTTCTATTTTAACCTGATTTTGGCGGTTAGTAATTATTTTGGTGATGAGTTTTACCAGGTATTCAGGCGTTTCTAGTTGACTAAGTTTATGTATTAATCCAGCATGCTTATATTCTAGTTTCCTCAGTTTATGATTGGTAATAAGATCATATCCAGGTGCCGTATTTTTCCCTTTTTGTAATATTTCGAAATATTCTTCTTTGTCTACTTCTTCTCCTGGCACTAATGTTGGTCTGCTGTTGCATTCTGTAAACCAGTCGTTAATTTGGTTGTATAGTGTTTGATCGAAATGTGAATCGTTTGTCTTTTTGAATATCTGTTATAGGTGTTTTGCAAAAATATTTAGTTTCTCTTCGACTGACGTGTATTCGTTGTTGTTTTCTACAATAATTACTGGTTGGGTGTTGTTGTTTTTGTATTTGCTTAATTTGGATATTTCGTTCCAGTAATTTTTTCCATGCGCTTTGTTGATATTTTCACACGTTTCTATCCATTTTTGGGCTTTGTATTAATGTCTGTATGTTTTTATTGTAGTTATTTATCCTTGTCTTATATTCCTGGTCGCCATTTTCTCTGTACTGTCTATAGAGTTTTCTTTTAGCTATGATAAATGGTGGTAGTTCATGAGTGTAGAATCTTTGATATTTTTGGACTGTTTTCTTGAACGGTGACTGTTAGTTTTTTGGTGAACTCGTCTATCTTCTGTGGATTGATTAGAGGGTTGTGATGAATATAATCTAGCATTATCTTGTTAACTTTTTCAGTATTACACTTGTTAAGGTTGAATTTCTTTACATTATCCTCGTTTTCAAGTGTACCATTCATTTCAAACTCGATACAGAACGATAGGTGATTAGATCCTAGGTCTGTTATAGTTTCTACTTTTTTGAAATTGTTTTTTACGTTGTTTGTGTACAGTATTATATCTGGCGTTGTATCTGCTGCTAACTACGTTGGAGGAGTGTGATGTTGTATAAAGTTTGTGTTTTGAAGAAAGTTGTTTAGTTGTCTTCTTTTTCTGCCATTTATATGGAAATCCCCTATTATTAGGCCACATTTGTATAGTGCTGCTTTAATAAATATGGTTTCTTCTATATCTGAATTTGGGTGAATATAGACAAGGAAAACGTGTAGCTGATCATTGTTAAATGGTATTGTGAAGTGTAAAGTCTCATTTAATGGATTGTTTAATGCGGTGGCGTTATTCTTTTTTATTTTTAGTGACGGGTTAGCTTGAATTAAACTTCCTCCCCTCGTATTTATAATAGGATTTCCAATTTTACTTAATATATTCCAATTCCGGTATTTCAAATATTGGTTTTCTCTCTCTCTTTCCACTGGATTAAAACCACTTTTATTTTAATTTTAATCCAGTGGAAAGAGAGAGAAATTCAAATACAAACCACTATGAGCTTCCGAAATGAATTATTGGTTTTCTCGTTAATCTTTGCTTCAACAAACATTGCACAATTTATTTGGTTTGATTCTATGAAGTTATTTATAATGTGTTTTCTTTTCTAGTAACTATTGATGTTGGCATATAATATTTTAGGCAACATTAATACTATATTATACATTTTTGTGTTGATCTATCGGCCTGGTTGGAGAGTCCATATCAGGATTTAGTAAGTCGAAAATTAACATATACTGTTATGAATTTTTAGATGGTAAAGTAAATTAAAGTATTTGTATTGTTTATTTATTAACATAAAAATTTTTATCACCTCTAATAAGAATTTATTTTATTATTATTTATTTCTTCCTTTTTCCAGGGGTAGGATCACGGATATGCCGGACACAATTGAAGATTTATAAATAAAGTAAATAAATAAAAGAATATTACCATTTATCAATACATATATCTCGCTTATTAATTATAATTATAAAAATAAATATAAAATACCAAATTGCATATTTTTCAGAGATAATTTATAACTTGTTTTAAATAAAAAATTGCCATAATACCATTACTTGTATTTTACTAAAATATTTACCCTGTAATTTTTGATTCCCCCCCTAATGTTGTTCAATAAGATTTGGAATTCCACTTACAAATTCTCTATAAAATTATTATTCCCTTTTTATCATTAATTTTTACTATAAAATTTAATCCAAATTACCTCAATCTTTTATTAAGTTTGTTTATTCTGAAATTTGTCTTATGTTGCCTCCTGTAATATTCGTGGACGGTACTGTTTCTCGGAAACTTCACCCTCCACCGTTCACTCGTAGATGGAACCACGTCCGACTGACGAACCTTAGCCAGCCAACAACAAAAAAAATGGTCGTCCTTGCTTCAAATTACAATGGTATGCTCTTCTACGTATCCTAATGCCTTTTTAGTTAGTTGGTTAATTTAAATGGTTTATAGAGCGGTTCCTGGATTACCTCTTGTGATTGTGAATATTTTTCTTCATGTGAATCTCAATTCCCATGGCTTGTGTTATGTGGTTGTGTACAATTTCTTCTTAATATAATTATTTATCATAAATGTATTTTCTTTTGGTGCCTTTTATTGATTTTTTATAGGCTGGTTCATTGCTTAGAGATATTTCTTATAACTTATGTCCATAAACTTGGTTAATTTTTATATTTTCGTAAATTTTTCTTATAACTTTTCCATAAACTTTTACGACAGGTCCTCCCTGCTCAGAATCTCTCAAGCAACTCCTTGATTTCCTTTAAGTATAGTCATATAACTGCCCTATTCCCATGGTAACAAGAATATTCTTCAATTTTTTTATAAACTTCAAAAATAAATTATTTTAAATTTTGAAATATTTTCTTAAATTATATTTTCTCTCAAAACTAATTACATAGCTGAATTCTATGTAAAATTGGCATTCTTATGAGATAACTTTTGTCTGGTTCTAACCTAATTTAACTTTGTATATCGCATTTCTAAAATTTCTATTTTTTTTTAATTTTAATTCCATTAATATCTCTAATTTTTCAGCAATGCCTTTTCTTTATCCCCTAATTAATCTTTATAATTGATGTTTTACTCATTTTCTTCCTTCTTATACCTATTTCAGCTCTTACTTTTCTTCACTTATACGATCTTGTCCCTACCTATTATTCCTTCTTATTATATTCTATTTCTTCTACTTATCCCACTTTATTATGTTTAATTTATCTCCCAAATTTTATATTTAAATTCAGTTTATGTAAATACTTTCCAACACTTCATTTACGTTATCTTATTTTGCAATTCTAAACTTAATTTTGTTCGATCAAATTTGTACCTTCCAAATATTATAGCAATTTCCTTTACACTTTTGTCTTATCATACTATTATTCAATTCATTAGCTTACATATTTCAATATGTTTTTATACAAAATACTTGTTTTATTATAATTCTCTTTTCTTTTTTTTTTTTAGTTTTTTTTTAGTTTATTATTTGTTTTCTTTTGGTATATATTACATTTTTCTAGGACATTTCATTTTCCTAATTCCCTGCTATAGGAGTTTTCCTCCTTTTCAGGGTGATTATAATTCTCCTAATGCCCCCCTTTTTATATACTTTGTTAAGGATTAAAATCCCTACTCTACTATGTTTATTCCAAATCTTACTTTTCTAGATTTCTATCCCCATTCATTCTTTAATCGTGTTTTATATTTTTATTTTAGTTGACTGGAAGTTGCAAAATATATGAAACTTTCCCTTATACCCCATATGAAAACTAATGCAAGTTTCCCACTATGAAGTATTACTTTATTTAAGTAAATTAATTTGTTTGAAATTTCCAAAGTTACCACTATCTGAAAAATAAAATAATAACCTCTGATACGTATAATTTTATTTTTATTTTCCTTTACTATTTTATTTATTGTTCATATTTGGTATTTTATTTTATTTTGGGCCAGTGAATTACACCTGTAAATAGGACATGTGTGTCCACATTATAGTTGTTAACAAATGTTTTCCTGAGTTTTTGTATTAATTCTTCTCGATTTGCTGTTGTGTATCTTTCATCGTTAAGTGTGTTTTCATATGTATTGATAATATGATCGTGTATAGTTATTGGATTATGTATTCTAAATTTTTTTGTATCATGTGGTAACTTATCTGATTTTTTGTTAATGTTTTTTACTGGAATGTTGGGTATTCTTGCTATTGGTGTCCTTGGTCGTTTTGGACATTTAAATGACCATGCTTGATGATCTTCAGCTCCACATGCCAGGCATTTAGGATTAAGGGTTGATGTGCATTTTTTGTCATGATGATTGCCGAAACATTTGCTGCATTTAGGCGTTTCTTGGCAGTTGTGTTTTATGGTAGTCCAGGGCATTTAGCAAAAATAGCGGAAATTTTGACATACCACAGATATCGAGATGCGGTTTTCTGCATTGTGTTGGGGAAGGTCCCAGAAACGACTGGTGAAAATGTGGGTATGCAGTTTTTTGAAAAACGCCTTCTGGGCCGGAAAATGCATTTTCCAATTGCATCATTATTTGTGCCGTTATGGGAGCGATTGTAAACGCGTAAAAATCGCTCGGAAATTGTTACTCGGGGGTTTTCGGGGCTGCCGAACTCGATTCTGGCATTAGAATTACCCGCGAATGCACGGCGGCGGATCTGTGGGGGTGCGCGGGGGGTGAATTGGGGGAGAAATGGCAGCGTGCATGAAAATCGCTCCAAACTCGTTACTCGGGGGTTTTCGGGGATTCTGAATTCAAGAAGCTGCATGGCAAGCAACTCCAGCGAAAGATAAAGAGGGGCATGAAAAACAAAATATACCACTACATATAAGACAACTTGTTGCAGAAAAACGAAGAGCTAGAAGGAGATGGCAAATGAGCCGAAACCAACAATACAAAACTATTCTAAATAGATTAACTCACCAACTTACCAGAGCTCTTGCTGAAAATCGAAACGAAACCTTCAAATACTACATAAACCTTTCGCCAGATGACCATTCCATTTGGAAAGCAACCAAAAAATTCAATAGACCGACTACAGCAATCCCACCAATAAGAAAACCTGATGGAAACTGGGCTCGATCCAGTAACGATAAAGCCAATACATTCGCTGAACACCTTGCGCAGGTATTTACGCCACTGCCAACTAATAACCCAAATTTCGACACAGAAATATATGAGTGTCTCAATTCTTCGGGACAACTATCGCTACCGTTAAGATCATTTACTCCAACAGAAGTGTATAAAGAAATCAAAATAATCAACGTACATAAAGCACCAGGCTACGATCCCATAGTAGGAAGTATACTGAAACACCTCCCAAGAAAGGCTGTGTTACTCATTACAACTATTTATAACAGAATGTTACATATAGGACACTTTCCCATTAACTGGAAATATGGACAAATAATCATGATAGCGAAACCCGGTAAACCTCCAGAAGAATCCAAGTCATACAGACCAATCCACCTACTACCTCTATTATCAAAATTATTTGAACAACTTCTCCTCAACAGAATAGGGGGAACAACTCCTAAAGAAGAGCTAATCCCGTTTCACCAATTCGGATTTAGAGAGGGGCACTCTACTATTCAGCAGTGTCACAGGATAGTTAATTACATCAAGAATGGTCTGGAAGAAAAACAAATGTGTGCTGCAGTATTCCTCGATGTCCAGCAGGCTTTCGACAAGGTATGGCACCAGGGCTTACTATATAAACTAAAATTACAATTATCTGACCAGATTTACCGCATAGCGCAAGCGACAGATATTTCCAAATTAAATATGAACACAATTTATCAAACTACCATCCTGTAATGTCTGGAGTTCCACAAGGAAGTGTGCTTCGTCCTTTCCTATACCTACTATTCACCACAGATGTACCAACCACGAACCATTCCTTAATCGCCACTTTCGCAGACGATACTGCTATAATGTCCGCTAACCCAAACCATATTCAAGCCTCATATCACCTCCAACAACACCTTAAGCAACTCCAAAACTGGCTGAATAAATGGAGAATTAAAGTAAATACCAGTAAATCTGCCCAAATAACGTTTACCACAAGACTCATCACCTGTCCACAAGTCAACATCAATAACTCGCCAATACCAGTAAAAAATGAAGTTAAATATCTGGGACTTCATTTAGATAAAAAACTGACTTGGAAAACTCATATTAAGGCCAAAAAACAACAACTGAACCTGAAAGTCAGACAAATGTATTGGCTTATTGGACGCAACTCACAATTATCTCTGGAAAACAAATTGTTGATATACAAGGTCATACTAAAGCCAATCTGGACCTTTGGAATTGAACTATGGGGATGCAGTAAACCGTCAAATACTAAAACCCTGCAGACGTTCCAATCCAAAACGTTACGAATGATGGCTAATGCTCCCTGGTATATCAGTAACCTGACACTACATAACGATCTCAATATTCCTTTCGTAAATGAAATAATTCAGCAATCAAGGGTAAGGACTACAGCAGAAACCCTACTAATGAAGTTATCACCAACCTGTACAATGCTCCTTTAGAGAACAGAAGACTCAAGAGAACCTGGCCAGAGGATCTCGCTGTGGAGTAAAGCTTGGATCCCCATCTCATGTCACTTTACAAACAAAATATTTACTTATTACTCACTGACTAATTGAGTAGATTGTAAATTTGCAATTAAAATAAAAAAAAATGCCACTGGCTACTGTCTGTGGAAATATTTTTGGTAAATATATTTTGCTGTGTTGCCAAAGATTTATATTTAGCCCCGCCTACTGCTGCTGCGCGGGTCAAGGGGAAATATAGTATGAAGTTATGACGCGTTAATGAAACCCCTTAATCTACGAACGATTTTTTAAACACATTTTTATACATCCCCTAACTTTCATTCTTGCTATATCAAAAAGAGTTGTAAATTTATTATACCTTATACAATCGACTTCCTTGTAGTAAAAAGCCTCACAGTCTATTCCGTCCTTTACTTTAGGCTGATGTGCAACGTACTCTATATGTCTGGAATTATCGATTTTAATGTAATCAATACTGGTTAGTACAAATATACCTCTAGAATCTTGCGACAAAATTTTTAACTGGAATAAGTTATCTAAAAATGTTATCCAATTGTTCGCAAACTTGATTATACCATTTGTACCATCTAAAGAAGCTTCTTGGATTCCTATAAAGTCTCCTCTAAAAAAACCAAATACATTTATATAAAAAATTTGTACTTTTGTTAATATATTGCATTTAAGGAAGGAACAATTTATACAATTTGATAGGCAGGAGAGGGAAGATTGCAATATCCATGATAATAATCTGTGTAATGTGTATCAATAAGTAGAGAGAGAGAATATGTTTTAGTGTCAAAGAAAAATTACAAAAATTTTATAAACAAAGCGAATATAAAACTAATAATGAAAATAAAAATATAAATTAAGTACTAGACAAAACAAAACACAAACAAAATATGAATAACAATTGCATTGGATATGCAATATCCGTCACTATAACTTAATGTTCAAATTAAATTTAATTATTGCTTCTATATGCAGTAACCCAGGCAGCAGAGTGTCGTCAATTCTCATCGAATTGACGTGGATAACGGCAGCTTTCACACTTGGCAGGACGACAACGACACGACATGGAGTAGGGATGAATTTACATTGAAAGCGATATAGTGGCTTCGTCGATTTCAATGTAAATTCATCCCTACTCCATGTCGTGTGGTTGTCGTGTTGCCTAGTGTGAAAGCGCCCAATAGGTGACATTTGGTCGTCGTCAAGAATCGACGAATAATTTACGTCATTTTGACGTATTTCGAACACGTATTTGATAAACGTCATTTGGACGTGACTTCTGTACCAACTATATTGATTCATTTCGGTAGAAAATTCATTGAGTATAAAGGAATTATGTTTACCAAAGTCAAGGGATTCGAGGAAATATATACCTGGTGAAATATGCAAAAAAAAGAACATTGCGGAAAAATAAATACAGGGTGTCCCAAGATTTTTTACTCAGCAACTAACGAATAGATTTTTTTGGAAATTGGGTAATCTTTTTGGGCCTACAGTAATTTCATCTGAGGTATACAGAGTATCTGTGACGTCATCACAGAAGCAGGGACGGCATCTCAATGAAAAAAATTAAATGGAAAGACGGAATCAAACTTAGCTCAAATGAAAGGGTTTTTTATTTCAAATTCAACGGTGTATAACGATGAGGGTACCAAAGTAATAATTTTACCAAATTTTCAATTTAATGTTTATTTGCAACAATAACCAGTGATATTTAAAATGCCGCAATTATCATGTCCAAATTTACTTCTGATTGGCCTATTTTTACTTTTAACTAGTTTTTGTAAGCTGAAGAAAACAGTTGGCGTTGGAATTCTACCTTAATCGCTTTTTGATTGACATTAGTAAAATCTAATAACGCATTGATTGTTGTCAATATCTATTACCGTTTTAAAACAATTCGTAGTGTGAATCCAAAGTAAAAATTCCATTCCTATTCACACCGAATGAATATGTAGATATGTTACTAATCTATGGTGAATGTAGGAACAATTCTCGAAATGCTAAGGCCTTATACCAGGAGCGTTTTCCCGAAAGAAGAACACCTTCGCATATGACTTTTGCAATGGTTGAAGAGAAGATGCGACAAGGTTCATTTCCAAACTCAAAACATAGTCATCATGACAAACCAATACAGTCCGAACAGAATATGGTGAATGTTTTAGCATATGTAGCGGTCAATCCCCATGTGTCCATCCGAACTATTGCTGAAGAAATTGGTGTTTCTTCAAGTTCAGTGCACAGAATTTTGAAAACCCACAATTTCCATCCATTTAAATTGCATTTGACTCATGAATTGCGACCCACCGATCCGGATAGGAGATTAACCTTTATAGCCATCATGCAAGTTATGATGCAAGACACTCCCAATTTGTTGAGTAAAATTTTGTGGAGTGATGAAGCGCGTTTCCATAATAATGGCGTCGTAAATCGCCATAACTCTCACTATTGTTCATTGGAAAATCCGCGGTGGGTAAGGGAAACTCGTTTTCAAACCAGGTGGGGAATTAATGTTTGGTGTGGTTTATTCAATGGTCGGTTAATAGGCCCATATTTCTTTGAAGGCTATTTAAATGGTCAGAGATATTTGAATATTCTAGAAAAT
This sequence comes from Crepidodera aurea, assembly GCA_949320105.2. Taxonomy (NCBI): domain Eukaryota; kingdom Metazoa; phylum Arthropoda; class Insecta; order Coleoptera; family Chrysomelidae; genus Crepidodera; species Crepidodera aurea. The sequence goes on along the minus strand of OX439475.1, from coordinate 69,653,546 downwards.
GAGCTACTTGCGTTACTGGATGATATTCCTTTGAATGAAAGAAGAGACATGATATGGCAGCAAGATGGCGCACCTCCACATAATAACGGCATTGTAGCAAATTATCTTAATGCCAGATTTCCAAACAAATGGATTGGAACTCATGGACCCTTTCGATGGCCTCCACGATCGCCGGATATGACACCACTAGATTTTTTTGTATGGGGATATTTGAAAGATCTGGTTTATAATGAACAACCTGTAGACGTGAACGATTTAAAAATTAAAATTAGAAGAGCAAGAGATGATACATGCGGCATGTACACGTGAACTACTTAGACGCTTCGATGCTTGTGTTGATGCAGACGGAGGTCATTTTGAACATCTCTTATAAAATTACCGTGCAATCGAAATGTTCTGTTTATTCTTGAAAATAAACATTAAATTGAAAATTTGGTAAAATTATTACTTTGGTACCCTCATTGTGATACACCGTTGAATTTGAAATAAAAAACCCTTTCATTTGAGCTAAGTTTGATTCCCCCTTTCCATTTAATTTTTTTCATTGAGATGCCGTCCCTGCTTCTGTGATGACGTCACAGATACTCTATACCTCAGATGAAATTACTGTAGGTCCCAAAAAGATTACCCAATTTTCAAAAAAATCTATTCGTTAGTTCCTGAGTTATAGCCTGTAAAAAAAATCTTGGGACACCCTGTATATAGTTCGATTATTAAATTGATGAAGAAGATAATTTCGAAAATGGAATTGAAATATTAATATTTTTTTCTGTATTTTATAGTGGCTTGGTACTTCAAATACTTTTCTCTCTGGATATTAAACAGAGAGAAAATTATTTATTAAGAATTTATTTACAATTATTGCGGTTTGGTTTTATGTTTTGAAGAAAAGTGTGTTTGCTATTAATTTAAATTTACGCGCCGCGTCACCTGTCAACGAGCTGCGGATGTTTGGATCGGTGCAAATCAAGCGGTGAGAGGACTGAGAGGAGTTGTTCTTTAGAAGCAGCCATTGCTGGTTGTATTCTGACAAATGTTTTTAATCTAAAAATATCGTATTTTTAGATGTGCTACCATCTATGGTAAGAAGAGAGTATTGACATTAAGTTTTGACTGAATCTAGTCAAGATGTCACTCTCTTCTTTTTTATCCCTTTCAGAGATTAATACAAAGTGAGTAAACCAGTTAGGAATTTTAATTTATTTATTATTATTTACTCACTTTGTATTAATCTCTGAAAGGGATAAAAAAAGAAGAGTGACATCTTGACTAGATTCAGTCAAAATTTAATGTCAATACTCTTCTTACCATAGATGGTAGCACATCTAAAAATATTATCTTATAGCGGATATAGCTATTGACTTGTACGAGTTTGGAATTTTATTTATTGGATTCGAAAAGCCTAACTGATGAAGTCGAAAGACAGAAACCGGTCTTAGGATGTCGAATCTAATAAATTAAAATTCCTTACTGGTTTACTCACTTTGTATTAAATCTCTGAAAGGGATAAAAAAGAAGAGAGTGACATCTTGACTAGATTCAGTCAAAATTGAATGTCAATACTCACTTCTTACCATAGATGGTAGCACATCTAAAAATATTATCTTATAGCGGATATAGCTGTTGACTTGTACGAGTTTGGAATTTTATTTATTGGATTCGAAAAGCCTAACTGATGAAGTCGAAAGACAGAAACCGGTCTTAGGATGTCGAATCTAATGAATTAAAATTCCTTACTGGTTTACTAAAAATATCGTGTTTAATTGAGTCTGAGTGATCTATGTATATATAATCGAAAACCTTAGTGTACCCGAAGGTGTTAAGGTGGTATAATTTAACTATATACAAATTTTGCCCACTCTTTCTTGTTTTGTGCTAATCTTCTCGCTACTGTCCAGCTTTTGTTTCTCTTCTTTAAGTTTTCAGCTATGGCGTTATTCCAAGTTTTCTTAGGTCTACCTCTGGTCCTCTTTTGAGACGCTTTTGCTTGCCAGATTCTTTTGGTTTGTCTGCTACTTTCCATTCTAACTAGGTGTCCGAACCATCGCAGTTGTTGTCTTTCTATGTGTGTTATTAATGGCTCGACTTCTAATTCTTGCCTCACTGTGTCGTTTCTTATTTTGTCTTTCCTAGTGATGTTTTTAACCGCTCTTAGGTATTTCATTTCGGCCGCTTGGAGCTTACTCTTTTGCTGTTTTGTGAGTGTCCAACTTTCGCTTCCATAGGTCAATATCGGTCGGTATATTGTCTTATATACTGTCATTTTTGTCTTTTTAGATACTTCTTTTTTCCTAATAAATGCGTTGTTTAAGGAGTGATACAGTTTGGTTGCACTTTCCAATTTGTCGTTTATTTCTGCTTCGTTTTTCCATCATTTTGTAGCGTGACGCCCAAATATTTGAAATGGTCTGTTTGTTTTAGGACGTAGTCGTTTAATGTTACTGTTACTTTCTGCTCATTTTTCCCTAGTACCATTATTTCTGTTTTGTCTAAATTTATTTTTAAATTTCTTTTATCGAGTGCTATATTCCATGCTTCTAAGTTTTGTTGTAAGTCGTTCAGATTTTTAGCACATATCATCAGATCGTCTGCGAAGGCACACTCTGATAGGTATATAGGTTCCATATTTCTGTATCCCTCTTGTAGTTTTTTGGTGTTAAGTTTTACTTCTTTAATCACATCATCAAGTACCACGTTAAAGAGCGTTGGGCTAAGTACTCCTCCTTGTCTTAATCCTTCGTGGGTGCTGAATTCTTCGGAGTGCCCATTATTTGTTCTTATATAGTTTCTCGTGCACTTGTAGATACTTTCTATATTTTTCTTTAGTACAGTATTAACTCTTCTTTGTTTTAGGCTATTCCAAATTGTTTTCCTGAGTGATCTAAATACGATAAATAAAGAGAATAAACTTAACAAGTGTTTATGTAACATAATTGAAGGATGTTTGTGGGAATACAGTTCACCAGAACAGCACAGCTAGCAAGTGGCTGTCAGTCGATCGCCTCGTAAGGCTGAAGTTTGGTGACCACTTCAAGTCAATAAAGAAAGGAGAATCCCCAAATGAAACTTGGGGTTTGTTTGGGGTAGTGAAGTCGTTTTCTGAATTGAGGTTAGTTTGAGACTTCTAGAAACCTGACATCATAAATTGCATCATTTTTGCATGGTTCAAATTATCACAATAATTTTCTATTGAATATCACAATAATTTAAATATAAGGTGAATGTTTTCTTCTAAGTTAATTTCGAACTCATTTGGAATTTGTATAAATATCCAGAGATGGCATATTTTAATTATTTGTTTTGATTTAAGGAGATTATAATAAGGCTTTGCAGAAGATAAAAAAGCTGAATTGAATAAGTAATATACAGTCATCAGTTGTCACTAGGGACAGTTAGGTAACAAATAGTGATTTAGAACGAAATGTTACCTCGTAACTAGTAGACGTGTAGATCACGTCACTTGGTGACGCGGATTTGAAGTGAAAATGACGTCACTCTGCTGCCTGGGAACCCAAAAGTCTAAGGCACGTTATAGAATTCTGCCACTGTACAAAACGGTCTTTCTTGAAGAAAAGCCCTAGTCGATATTCTGAACTTATCATATGAATTTATAAATTTTAACTGTATCGGGAGGTTATTATGTAATTTTTTCGCATTGTAGGTAATAGAATTTTTTATTAGGTCACACGTGGGAATATTTAAGTAAACATCAGTATATAAATTTCTTGTAGGATATCTACGAGTTGGTTTTTCCGATAACTTTTGAATATACTTGCGAACTAAGCAGACGGATTCAAAGATAAATAGAGCAGGAAAGGTTAGAATTTTGAAATTTTTAAAGTAATTTTCACAGTGTGTCCTACTACTTAAACCAAATCATAACGAATTGCTCTTTTTTGTAATTTGAAAATAGATTCGAAGTGGTATAAGCTACAAGAACCCCAGAACGGCAAACCATAGCGAAGGTGAGATTCGAATAAGGAAAAGTAGGTCATTAATGCAGTAGTAGGGGTCAGCTCTTTAGAACAGTTTTAATGGCAAAACATTCAGAATATATTTTTTTGCCAAGGTATTAACATGAGTGGACCATTTTAGGAAATTGTCTATATAAATACCTAAAAACTTAATTGAGTTCACCGTTTGAATCGGATTATTGCTTAGAGTTTTAGGCTGTAAAGTACCTCTGACATTGCTACGGTTTTACTAGTGTTGAAACATAGCCCACATTCGAGTCAAACCAGACTTCATAGTTACTAGATCTTTGTTAATGCTAGATTGTAATGTCTGTATATCAGAACAGGTTACACTCGTGTCATCGGAAAATAAAGTTTTTCTTTGACTTATTTTTAAGTCTGTGATATCGTTGATGAATAATAAAAATAAAATTGGACCTAATACTGAACCTTGAGGTACTCCACTGCTAATTGGCAGATTTGAAGAATCCTCACCATTAGCACGCATCTGCTGATTTCCTTTTTCTAGGTAAGTTTTAAACCATTGCAAAGGAGAACCCCGTACGCCATAAATTTGTAGTTTTTTAATTAAGATTTTATGATTAACACAATCAAAGGCCTTTGCGAAGTCACAAAATACTGCAGCTGTTAAAAGTTTATCATTAAGTGATGTATATATTTCATTGAGAACGAAAAACATTGCGTTACTAGTGCATTTTTTAGGTAGGAAACCATACTGATGATGTGAGGATGTTTTGTTTGAAAAGAAAGGATTTTTCATTAGCCTTTATTCGATAGGGTAGGTAATAAAGCAATAGGTCTATAGTTACAAGTTTCGGTTTTTTGCCACCCTTATGAAGTGGGATTATTATAGCTGTTTTTAGACAGTTCGAAAAGATACCAGATTCGAAGGATTCATTAATCAGCGAAGTTAACATGTTAATTACTACATCAGGTATATTTGAAAATATTTTAGTGGACAAGCCATCATTTCCACAGGAAGATTTATTTTGAATGCTGTTTATGGTTTGCACTAGTTCGTGCTTATCTAATGGTCATAGGAAGAAACTATTAGTGATCCTTTTAGTAGGTAGGAGGAAGGAGAGAGCATCCTGACCCGGAGCTATGTTAGAGCTGATATTCTTACTTACATTAACAAAATAATTGTTTAGTTCATCAGGACTAGGATTAACAGTGTTTGAAGACCGGGTTTTATTTCTTAAGTCATTTATAATAGACCAGGTTCCTTTGGAAGAGTTTTTAGCTCTTGGGATGCGATTTTTATAATAGTTTTTCTTAGTAGATTTGATAATTTTCCGATACAGTATTCTATAATTGTTGATATAGTTTAATATTAGGGGGTTATCTGAGAATTTTTTAATATACATATTTTTTGGAGAGATTCTTATTCCTTTAGTTGTCCAAGGTTTATGACGTTCAATTTTAATGGGGCGAAGGGGAAATGTTGTGTTGAAACACTTAATTATTTTATTTAGGAAATCCAAGAATTTAGAGTCAATATCTTTAGAAAGACCATTCCAATTAGTAACTAGACACAAGTTATAAAATTTTTCAAAATTACACTGACAAAAAATTCTACCTAACTGACTGACTTTTTTTGGAGCTGTGCGTGGTATTACAAATTTGGCAAAAACTGCTTCATGGTCCGAAAGACCTGAGCTAATTACTTGGTGCTCAACATCAGCGGGTTTAAAATCGGAGACTACGTAATCTATAATTGTAGATGAAGTTTTGGTGATTCTAGTTGGCGAATCTACGTGCATAGTGAGACTGAAAAAATATTTGTCAGAGACTTTTGAGTAGCACATATATTAGCAAAGTCAATATTTAAATTGCCGCATAAAATTTTCCTACTTTTTATAGGCAATGCGTCAAGTAAATTAAGAAGATTCTCGAGAAAAAGGTGGACATTTGATTTGGGAGTTCTATAAATACAAATAATAAACAAATCACTGATTTGGTTGTATACTATGGAGAATTCGAAGACATTTTCAGCTTGTAAAAAATCGTATTTATCAGAGAATTCATCATTTAAGGATAAAATTAGAGTTCCACCATGGTCTATACTAATTCTGTCATATCTGCTACTTACAGTATATTTCTCAATAAAAATTGGTGCATCAACTTGTAACCAGTGGTCTGTAATAGCCACTATTTAGGGAAACCCTAACTCTTCCAAAAACAAATGCAGCTCCTCAGTTTTGTTCCGCATTGATTGAATATTAATTAAAACCATTCTTAATTTACTCTCTGGGCCCCGATGTTTGAAACCGAGAGAAATGCAACTCCTACACGACCACTCGTGTGCAACTTCGCTTGCTCACTTCTCTCTCACCTATCCTCAACCGTATGTTTGAAAGCTGTGAGCCATCTCAAAATCGTGTCAACGTTGCCAAATTTAAATTTAGACAGTTCAACAAAAAGTAGAGGAAAACATATATTTTAGTTCACTTGAAACGTTCGTACAAGAAGAAATAGAAGTGATTAGGACCGACAGCCACAGTATTGGATTCACACCAATTATAAGCTCTTTAGATCCGTTATGGAAATATTATTTCTTTTATTAAAAATACAAAATATTTTTTAGAAAAATTATCAAAAACTAAAATGACAATTTTTCAAAGCAAAATATTTATTTTTCACAGTTAATTTTAAATCGAAAAAGTTAGTTTATAAATTTTCAATTTATAATTTTATCAGAGCTCATTTCCTTCGTTGGTTATCGCTTTATTTCAAGGAACTTTGTCTGATTAGATTACAGACTAGGTATGCACCAAACCGGTAAAAACCTATAATCCTTCAGAAGTGAATTTAATTGTGTTATAGCCTGAAGTTTAAAATTCTACTAAATAACACTGAACATAATACACATAATGGGAATTCCAGCTGGGAATTAAAGTAATAAAATTCCAAAATTCTTTGCTAAAGGACCACGCACCATCCTAATGGAAACGGGAGCACCGTCAAATTGTCTGAATGTTTGATATGCGATAGTACTTGATATCCTGATCAATAGTGCCCATGGGCCCAATCCTATCCTATGGCTACATTTCGATATACAGGACGTTAAAGTTCAAGATCCCGAAATTTTAAAATGAGTACCAAAAAGTCCCTGTAAAATATTTTTAAAATATATACTTAATAAATAAAATCAAAATATATTTTCTTACAGGGCGATTCATGTTTCCATAGGCCTTTTTGTTCAAAGTATGTATTTTTAACATGCAGAAATAGCCTGAAATATCGATAAAAAAGTCACCGTCAAAGTTTCTGAATATTGGATAATAATGTGGATCTTGACGTCCTTCTTCAAAATTGTAATAGGTAAAATTGGATCCTATGACTTGTTTTCTAGAAACTGTAAAAATATCAATTTTTATCAATAGCAAATAAACGAAATATTGTAAACTAAATATTTTGACGCACTGTATTAGATGATATTGCTCCGTTATATTAATTGGAGGCAGGCTAAAAAATCCACACTTACAGGGTGATCTCACTTGAGCTTGTTAGATGACAAAATCAACAAATCTAAAACAGCTGCCAAACAATTAATAATTAATTGTTACCTTTTATTTATTTTTTAATAAGTTAATCTTGGTTTAAAAATCTATTTTATTGAACGTATGATGATCATACAGGGTACAAAAAAGATTAGATATAATTACAGGTTAGTTGATTTAACAAATATTTTTGAACCCATAATTCAGATTTTAAGCTCGTTTCTACACCACCCGTGAGGTAGAGTCCTAGGCGCGTTTTTTTTGTGTGTTTTCCCCTTTTAGGCCTATTCCACTGATATTTTTGTAGAATCATTAAATCAATTTTATGGACAAAAACTGAAGGCCACCACATGCGATCATAAAAAGCATAGTAGGTAGGTAATGTTAATAAAGTCCATGGAAGGGTAGGTTACCTGGTCTTTAGGACCAATGAGCAGTTTAATTATAACCTAAATTGATACGTTTTAAACCTATTCTAAGATTTCCTCATTATCATAAATACAACACTACATACAGTCAAGCATAGACTTTGCTTTTTAGTCTTATTTAACTAACTTAAACGGTGCAACTGTTTTAAGTCTCCTTGTTACCTCTCTATACTATCAAGGAACTGGAGCGCCTCGACGTTCATAACTTAAACGGTGCAACTGTTTTAAGTCTCCTTGTTACCTCTCTATACTATCAAGGAACTGGAGCGCCTCGACGTTCATAACTTGGTGAAGCCTCTCTTCATGGTTCTTATCAATAAATCTCTTGATGGTGTTGGTTACAATTTCCATGTTCAGGTTCCAATGTATGTCACTTTTATGTTGGTCTCTTTGGTATTAAGAATTAAGAAACGCTATTAAATACATGTATAGTGTGGTGTAATAGGAGGTATTTCAAAGCTCGATGGAATAATCGATTTTCCACAATTGCATATGATTCTCCAAAAATATCAGTGGAATAGGAATATTTCACTGATAAAAGGGATAACAAGTAAACCAAAACGCTGGGGCTCTAACGGATTGGTGTTGTAAATACGAGCTTAAAATATGAATTATGGGTTCGATAAAAAAAATAAAATATATCTACCTATTTTTTTATTTATTGGAACAATAAACCTTTTAATTGTTTGGCAGCTGTTTTAGATTTGTTGATTTTGTCATCTTACAAGCTCAAGTGAGATCACCCTGTAAGTATGAATTTGGTGCAATATAATCTAATACAGAGTGTAAAGATATTTGATATTTTTACAGTTTAATCATTTAATTTCTCGAAAACAAGCCATAGGATCCAATTTTACCATCCAATATTTAGAAACTTTGACGGTGACTTTTTTTTATCGATATTTCAGGCTATTTCTGCATGATAAAAATACATACTTTGAACATTTTAAAATTTCGGGATCTTGAATTTTAACGCCCTGTATGTCGAAATATAGCCATAGGATAGGATTGGGCCCATGGACACTATTGATCAGGACATCAAGTACTATCACATATCAAAAATTCAGACAATGTGACGGTGCTCCCGTTTCCATTAGGATGGTGCGTGGTCCTTTAATGTTTTGTATTTAAAATACATATTGATTAAAAAATTTTTAATTTTTTAATATAAAATCGAAAATTAAATATTTTGTCTTGGCAAAATTACAGTTTATTTAAAACAAAAAAGACATTTTTTTCCACATCAAGGCAAAAAATTGGAAATTTGAGATTTGACAACAAAATCGAAAAATAAATAGTTTGCCTCAGAAAAATTATTTTATTTTTAATAATAATAAAATATTAATTCCTTTATTAAAAATATAAAACATTTTTTAGGAAAATTTTCGAAAATTAAAATGATAATTTTTTACTATGTAAGGCTTTTTCTTGCCACTAAGAAAAATATTGCCTTACAAGATGACGCTTTATTACGGAGATTGCTCGAGCGCCAGTTTTTTTATGTGGTATGCTCCACAACCCTTAGAAACGGCCTCTTAGGGGCACAGGTAACTTCAGATGGAGATACGGTATTCTCCAGGGGTCTAGTTGACTTCAGACTTAATTATTTTTACTTTATTAGATACCTTTAATATCCCTGAAAAGAGGTAAGGTTGGTGAATATAAACCAGGAAATAAACGTGACACATATATTGTTTTTAGCTAGTGTAACAAAATAAAATTCGTTCTACTTCAAAGCCCAACCCTATTTAACCCTCAACAAAAAAAAATACTACGTTTAAAAGAAACGTTCGATTCGGCCTTATAGTGACTGTGGTGACGGAGTGACTCAATTAGACTTTAATTAAATTTATCAAATTACGGAAGCAAACGGAAAAACAAAATAACTTCTATTAAATATCTAAATCACTATGAAAGAGTTATTTAGCCTAAGTAATTTATGAAATAGATCGGCAGGGTTTGTCAAAATTTATTATGTTCCAAAATTAACAAGAAAGTTAATAAATTTATTCTCAATTACTTTTATTACTTTAAATTAAAACAGGAGAGTTATCTAACCTTATTAATTATGAAATCTACTTGTTCAATTCGGAAATTAAAATCGGCAACTATTTTATGACTCTCTTTCTAAAAATGCTAATTAACCGGAAACGTAAATTAATACTATTAAATTATTTAACTTAAATCGGGTGAGTTAGATAGCTTTCTTATTTTACGGAATAAACAGGGTAATCGCGGGGGTTGAATTTACGGACCTAAGCATTCAGAATCTGATATTGTCTGGGGGTTTTTGCCGAAGCCACCACGAAGATAAGATCAGTCCCGAAGCTGTGATACTAATATAGACCGGCCGAAACTCAGGTAGATATTGTCTGGGGGTTTTTGCCGAAGCCACCACGAAGATAAGATCTGGTCCCAAGATTTCGGAAACTACACGTCGAACTAACTCTGCAATTGGGGAGATATTGTCTGGGGGTTTTTGCCGAAGCCACCACGAAGATAAGATCTGATCCCAATGCTTTTAAATTATTTCACGACAACCTAACCGTGCCAAAGCGTTGAAAATTATTACCCGGCGAGCGAACTTAGCTATGGGGAGATATTGTCTGGGGGTTTTTGCCGAAGCCACCACGAAGATAAGATCTGATCCCAAAGCTACTACTTCACGGCGAACTAACTCTGCAATTGGGGAGATATTGTCTGGGAGTTTTTGCCGAAGCCGCCACGAAGATAAGATCTGATCCCAATGCTTTTAAATTACTTACGCGACAGTCGGAACAATTAATGCGGTAACTACTATTAAATTTCGGACGTGAAAAGGTAACCAAAGCTAACTGAGATTTAATTAAAAACAAACTAACTCAAGAAAACCATCAATAAATGAATCAATTTCGGTTAATCTAGCGGAAAAGATAATTATCAAAATTAGAAATGTAATCGTAAATAAAATTAAAAACTGAGAACTTAAATAACTCTCCTAAAATTCGGCCACGACAAGAAACCAAAATTAAATTAATTTTTCGGAAATTAAAATAATTAACAAAATTAAAAATGAAATTACGGGTCCCTAAAATGAATAAACTATTCTCGTTTACTAATTCGGAAAAATAATGATATTTAAAATTAAATTAAACCAGGTACGCCACTGAGAATGAAAATTTAATTATAAATAAACTAAATTATAAAACCGGAAAAATGATCAAACTATTTTAGCCAAATTATTCAAGAAATAAAAACGAGAACTAAAATAAAATCTCACGCAATTCGGTATTTTGATTTTTAAAATCTAAATAACTCTTTGTAATAATTAAATGAATTCTTTTACTAATAACTAAATTATTCTCAAATTAATACCGGCGAAACAATCGAACGAAAAGCAAATGATATAAAAAGAGAAAGTCGGAACGGTACAAAAAAACGTAGGTAAACAGTACACGACGCGGCGTCTTATCTTTTAAAAATAAACGGATGTGATTTCGGATCAAAATTAACGCGATTCTAATTTATCTTATTAACACGGCAAAATCAAATGAAAAATTACGGAAAACAATACTAAGAATTTTATACCTAGGAATATTTCTTGGAATTTCGGAACGGCGGAACGACTAATGAATTTTAAACGCGGCTGTTAATTTCGAATCGCAGGAATAGAATTAATTCCTAATTTCAAATTATTTCTCACCTAAGCTCTGAAGAATTCCTACTATGCAAAAATCCCTTCCAAAGCGACCGGATTCGCGGCGCGCGCAATACTATCTTTAAACGGCGTTAGCTCGTGAAATATTTTAATATATGTATAGGGTGAGCCAAATAAAAATCGAACGTTTTATTTAATTTCAAATAAATTTTCATTGAATCCCGAAATTATTCAAATTATTTAAATTGTGAAAAATAACTTCATTACAACTAACTATAGTAACCAATCAAATTACTTAATTTAGAGTCATGTGTCAAATTTCATCCAATCAGCTATGGATTACAGCGATAACACCCTACATGTGGTGTTTTCAGATTGGTGTTTTCAACAAGTTAAGTTTTTGATTAAAAATTAATTAAACGTCAAATTGACGATGCAATTAATGATATTATATCAAGTAATATACCAAAAAATACAACCAAATCAAAAAAATATATAAGGAAAATATTTCTCGAGTTTTGTGCGACCAGAGAATACGAACTGAATGCTGAAACGAGTTTGCCTAATTTGGCTAATATATTGAGAGATTATGCGGTAAATATGAGAAAAGCTGAGGGAACTGAATATAAAGAAGCGACTGCAAAAACAATTTGGAATACTACGAGTAAGCTACTCCAGGAAAAATACTTCAATGACTTCAAAATTGTATTCGACCCGTTTATCAGTGTGATATTCAAAAATGCGCGAGATGCAAGAAATGCAAAACGTAAAAGATTACAGCAGGATCCAAACAAGCGAAAATGCAGTTCAGCAATTTGAGTTCAAGTGATTTGGCTAGAATCATTCAATTATGGGATGAAAATACACCAGAAGGTATACAGAAAAATTTTTACCATATAGTAGCTGTTGAGTTAGCTTGCCGATATTCAATAAAACATGCCAAGGAGGATCGAAAAGTTGTACAAATAGTAAGTGGCTTGTTCCCAATATTGCAAACGAAAGTGCATGCCCTGTTCGGTTGTTCCATAAATTATTGTCCAAAAGAGGGAAAAATATTACTTCCAGTCGCCTTTTCTTGAGACCAAATCGTTTCTGGAAATCTGAAAGTGACACATGGTTTGACAATATTCCGGTAGGCAAGAACACAATTAATATGTGGACCAAATCATCCGCGCAAGCTATTGGTTTGGACACTAAGTGTAAAAAGATATCCAATCATTCGAACAGATCAACTGCAGTTAGCCATTTGGCAATTAATAAAAATAACCGGACATAGCAGCTCTAATTCAATAAAACCGTACTTAAATATCGACCAAGAACGCCACGGTGAAATAATCAACACTATGCGAGGAATTTCTTCAACAGTGGAAATTAACAATCCGTCAACTTCAGCAAACTCTTCTTCTAATTTAAAATTTACCAATTGTACTTTTAATACCTGTAGTTTTTAGTTTTGTTAAATAAAAATGAGTAAATATTGAACGTCAGATTGACAACCAATTTTTTGAAATCTACAAAGTAAAAAATTATCTTATCGAATACCCCTCGGGCCTTGATAAATCCTCAAAATTTTGTCATAGAGAATCCTTCATGACAAAATTATCTCGGTATTATCAAGGCCCTAGGGGTATTACTACTGACAATTTTGAAGTAGTTTATTTCCAAATGTTCCTATCGATAAGTCTCTTAATCTTATGAGAAAAAAGTTGACAAGTGATAAACATTAACATTACAATTGAAATTAAAAATATTAAAAAATTACCGTTTCTTGATGTACTAATAAACATCAATAACAATTGCATTAAAACATCAGCCTTTAGAAAAGAAACATACAAATACGATAAAACCGTGTTTTTCGTTTTTATCTCTTGCAAAAATAATTTTTTTATGAAACCTGGTGAAAACGTTCTTTTCTGTGTATTAAAGTTGTAATTTTTTCAAAGCAAAATATTTATTTTTCAAATTTATACGAATTTAAATTAAGAAAAAGCTTAATTTTCAATGGAAAAAGTTACCTAATTTATAAATTTTCAATTTATTAATTTTATCAGAGCTCAGTTCAAATAGTTCTTCCATGATATGCATTCATCTGTTGTTCAGCATCTTCTACATCATTAATTAAAATATTAAATAACATTTATAAATATTTATAAAATAAAATAAACAGAAAAATTTTTTTACTTGACAGTCTTGACACTTAACGCCTTCACGGCGCTATTGCGCATGAATACTGGTACAACCCAGTAGAGCACTCCTATGCGAACTTGTAAACGATTTCTCTTGATTTCAAACATACGGATTTCGTAACGCTGAGAGAGTGAAGAGTGATCACGTGGTACGTTCTCGCACACGAGTTGCTCTCTCACGTTTCAAACATCGGGGTCCTGCACGATCAGTAAGACTAGCTGGGGATTCTAGTTCCCCAAAACACTTTAAATTAACTAAAAATTTAGATAGAGACAGGAGAGGTAAGATTGCAATATCCATGATAATAATTGGTGTAACGTGTATCAATAAGTTTTTTGACTTAATTTTTATGAAATACACAACTTTCAGGAAAACGTTTGTGTTTTAAAATTTTACTTATAAAATCTAAGCCAGTTTAAAGGGTGGGACATGTAAAATACTATTATTTTTTAGAAAATTTCAAAAATTACTTATAATTGTAGCCTCTTAATCGCAATTCCTTATAAACGTCCTTTTGGTCCATAACCTCTGATGTATCATCTCGTTTTCCGGTCGGAACCAGTTTTATATTTTCATTGAATTTGACCGTTACTTTTCCTGTCATTACAATAACACCGCCCTCTTTAATTTCAAAATACCCACTGTTAGATAATTGTACCATAAAGTCCACTCCAACGTTGGTTAAACTGGTAGCTCGCAAAAAACGACAATTTTCAAATGTTATAGAATATTCAGATTGTAGTCCTATATCTACATGTGTTATCCAAATTAAATATAAATAGCCAGATGCTGGAAACAGGTTTCTACCTATAACGAAAAATATTTTGTGATTATTAATTTATTTGCGTTTTACATTCACATTTAACTCTAATAAAGCTATGTTCCAAAGTCGGACAAACTTAAGAATAGACCGGTAATTGTCACCACCTTTTTTTTGCGGGGTGAGGAACCTCATGGCTACCCCAGCGTTTAGTCCGTCTATCGCGACTGGGAGTGTGGGAGTCAGGGTCTCTACTCACTAGAGTAGTACAAACCCTGCCTACCGCACCAAACCTCACCCCTAACCATATGCGTCTGGAATCATCATTTACTGACATGCCTCAGTCGCATATAGTGTCTTTCAGTGTCTTTCCGTTTCCTGTGTAGTTTTTTCCTCTTCCCCTTTTTTTTCATAACTTTCTCCTTTCTCCCAGTCTACCTTTCCCTTTATCATTTTTCCTATTAACTCTACCGTCGTCTGAATCTTTCCTAATTCCACCCTCATTTGTGTTCTCTCTCTATTCCATTTTCCGCACTCCATTAATGTGTGTTCAGGGCTATCCGTCATGCCGCAATACATGCATTCTTCGGTGTCTTTTCTTGAGACTCTGTGTAGGTAATTTGCGAAACACCCGTGTCCCGATAGTACTTGTGTCAACTAGAAGTTTGTCTTGCGATGTCCACACTTCGTCCACTTTTCTACGCTTGGAATGAGCTTCTTAGTCCACGGTGCTGTCCTTTCATGTGACACCCATTCTCTCTGCCTTTTTGTTATGGTTTCATTTCTTATCTCTCTTCGGTTTTTTCTATATTTGTTTCTTCTGAGTCGAAAATCATTTTCCTCTCTTGGACGAGCAAATGCAGTGGTATTGTTCCTGTAATGCCTTGGATGGCTCCTCTTGATACGGTTCTATATGCAGACCCTACTTTTAAAGCCGGCTTTCCTTTGTGTTCTCTGTAGTACTTGACCTCTACTATATTTCCCCATACCGGTGCTCCGTATAGGAGAATAGAGTATACTACCTCCAGCAGCAATCTCCGTTTCCAAAACAGAGGACCACTTAAGTTGGGCATTATTCTTCATAGCCTGCTAATTTTATCTTCTGCTTTTTTAACTGTTGTTTTAATGTGTTCGCCAAAGTGCCAGCTCTAATTCCTTTGCCTTCATCCATACATCGATTTTCTCTAACGACATTTCGACCCTGTGTCTAAGTTCGTCCGGATCATTTGCTCTTACCAAAATGGCCAGATCATCGGCAAACCCATAGGATGCAACTCCTTGGCATAGTTTCAGTCTGAGAACTCCGTCGTAAAAGACGTTCCACAGAGTCGGCCCTAAAACGAATCCCTGTGGTACCCCAGCTGTTACTTCCATGTTTTCTCCCCTACCAATCGCTATAACTCTACGACTCAGGTATCTCCTAATAATATTTATAAGGTACTCTGATATCTCAATTTTTTCCAGCTCTGTTATTATGTTCTCCCATCCTGCCGTATTAAACGCATTTTTGACGTCCAGTGTAACCATCAATGCCCATTTCTCTGGTCCCTTTGCTTCTTTCATTAGTTTCCTCACTGCATGTATGGTCGAACATCCTTTCTTGAACCCATATTGCCTATCGCATAACCCCCCCTTTCTTTCCAATTCATCGCATAATCTATTTTTAATTAGGCTCTCATATAGCTTACTGATCGTGTTTAATAGGCATATGGGCCTATAGGTCGGGTTCTCCTCAACTTCCTTTTGCGGTTTTGGGATTAGAACTATTTTTGCTACATTCCATTCATCTGAGAATTCTTGCTTTATCAGTAGCTCATTAATGACCTTGGTTAGTTCCTTTGAGGCCAACCTGCCCACCTCCTTTATCACTTCAGCTCTGACTTCATCCATTCCTGGTGTAAATAATTCCAAGCCCAGTTTGTCCTACCCATGCTCTTCTGGCGGGGAAAAGTTTTTTAACGACCTCTTTTCTTTCTTCCTGGCTCAAGTTTGTTGGCGTACTTTGTTTGAGATGTCCCATTGCGATTTTATAGCCTTGGCCCCATATGGCGTTGTCTAATTCTTCGCATACTTCTTTCCATTTACCCTTCTTTGAATTGTTTATTAACTTCCGAAGAACTTTCTTTGCCGCTTTATACTCCTCTTTTTTGTTTCTAAGTTCTTCTCTGTATATTTCGTTCCTGGCTCTTCTTGTTATTTCTCTACGTAGATTTGTGCGCTTTCTCCTTTCTATGTTTATCTCCTCAGTCCACCAGTAGGGCACATTTTTACAAACTCCCTGGGAGGTTTTTCCGTGCTATCCTTGCAGGTCTCCTGAATGATCTGCATAAGGTCCTTTACTTCTTCTACCCCTTTTTTTGACTTCTTGATGTCCATGCGTATCTTAAAACCCAGTCTAAACTGGTCGCAGTTTATTGTTTTAATTCTTTTGTCTCCTCTGTTCTCCTTTTTTGTCTATCCTCTACCTCGAAATAAATGTACTGATGTTCTGTCAGTCCTTCTTTTTCCATTACTTCCCAATTTCTTGTCTTCCTGGATAAATTTCTTGAGGTGATCGTAACGTCTATATATGATTTACTCTCTCCACGTATAAACGTTGGCTTGTTTCCAGTATTTTGTATTACATAGTCCAATGCGGCAATCCATTCTGTCAAATATTCGCCTCTTCTATCTGTGTTTTGGGATCCCGATTGTACGGATTTTGCATTAACATCCCCCACTAACAAAATCTCACCAGTTTCCTTTCTACACGAGTCCATGACTTCATCCACTTGTTTCTTAAAGTCTTCAAGATGTATATTTGGCGAGATATATGTACAGACGAGTGTGAATCCCTCCATTTTAACCTGTATGATTCCCTCACTTCTTTCTACTTTCTTCACTTTTATATTTCTGTTTCTGAAGAATTTTGTCTTTTATCCATTCTCCTCCAGCCATTTTTCTCCTATTTGGTTCACAGACCGCCAGTACATCCACTTCTTTCTCCATCGCAGTTTTCTGAGCCAGATCATGTGCTTCCCACGATCTACCTAAATTTAGTTGCAGTACTTTCATCTCAAATAAGATGTAGATGATAAACTATGGAATGTGTATAAATAACAATATCACAGAAAGTATAAAATATTAAAAAAATATATAAATATAAAATATATAAGGTAAAAGAGTTTTAATTTGTCTGCCCTTAATTGTCACCACCTTTTTTTTTTTTTTTGGGAGGAGGGAAATGCATCATGCACACCTGAGAAACTCAGGTAGTGTCGGACTCCTACCGACTAAAACCCTCCTCTTTGCCTCCCCTGCCATTCCGGAAACCGCCTTATCGGCATACCGTCAGAATGGCCGGAATTTTCTCATTGCCTTCGTTGTCCTGCCAGCTCCTCTGCCTCCTTCCGTCTTCATCACCCCTGTGATGTAGTCGTATATTTTATCATAGCTCCGCCTGCTGTTTGTCATCTGCTTTACAATGTTGTCCGGCGTGACCCTTTCCCCGACTTCCTGCTCCACCAGCAATTTCCTGCGCGCCCATCTTCCGCAGTGGAACATGGTGTGTTCCGGTGTGTCTATGTTTGGACAGTATCTGCATGTATCCCCCTCCGTCTTCCCTATCCGCTTCGTATATGTTGTAAAACTGCCGTGTCCAGTCCAAAATTGGGTAAAGAAGTAGTTCGTCTTACGATATGGACACGCATACCACCGCCTCACATCAGGAATTATCCTTTGGGCCCACCTCGCCGTTCCAGTATGCTCTGCCCATCTCCTTTGCCACTCCCCCATGCAGGCCTCCCTCGCCCCCTCTCTACTTCTTCCATCCATGGTCATACACCTCTGCCTTATCAACAGATCCATCGGGAGCTGTCCAAGTAGTACCAGCAGACTGGATATTGGCGCCGTGCGATATGCGCTTGCGAATCTCAGTAGACCCTTTCTTTGTGCACGCTCCAACATGCTCCTGTACCGCTCTACTCGCATTACGCCACTCCAGACCGGGGCTGCGTAGAGGATCGCGGAGTAGACAACCCCCAAGAGTAACTCCCTCTTCCCTGAGCTGGGTCCGCCTATGTTGGGTAATATTCTTGTTAGCGCCGACACGCATCGGTCCGCTTTCTCCGTTATCTTCCTGACGTGTTCGCCGAAATGACCATTTTCCCCTATCCATATCCCTAGGTATTTTACGCTTTTCTTTGGAACGATTTTTATTTCATTCAACGTAAACCGGATTCCGTCTCTATTCCTTTTACCTCCCATTATTACGGCTTCTGTCTTATGTGGGGCGAGTTGCAGGCCATAGTCCTCCATCCATTGCTCTATCTTGAGCAGTGCTAAATCTACTTCTTCCATAAGATCGTGTTTTGTTTCGGCCCCCCCACAATTAGCACCAAGTCGTCTGCGTAAGCAACTGTTCTGCATCTAGAGGATATGTTTAATAGAAGGACTGGGTCGTATAACACATTCCACAACGTCGGGCCCAAGATCGATCCTTGCGGAACACCTGTGGTGATTTTCTTTTCAAGTCCCTTTCCCACTGTGATCGTTCTCTCTTTAAAGTAATTTTGGACTATATTTATTAGGTAGCTGCTTATGCCTATCTGTCCAAGCCTACCAATTATTATGCTCCACGTTACTTCATTGAACGCGTTCTTAACGTCCAGCATTATTAAGGCACTCCATCTCCCTATTCTGTCCGCCTCGTCCATGACCCTTAGCACTGCCTGAACTGTCGACCTCCCCTTACGGAAGCCGTATTGCTCACTGGATATACCATGTTTCCCATTTAATTCCTCTTCCAGTCTATTTCTGATTATTGCTTCGTATAGCTTGCCAATGGTGTCGAGTAGACATATGGGTCTGAATGCAGATTGATCTGGAACGTTTCCATTTGGTATTAGGACCACCCTAGCTCTCTTCCATTGGACCGGAAATTGTTGGACTCTTATTAGCTGGTTTAGCATATTCAGCATCAGGTCTGATAATTCTGTCACTGCGATTTTAATGGTCTCTGTAGTAATTCCATCCATCCCAGGGGCTTTTCCGTTCTTCAATCCTTCCGCCGCTTTGCACAGCTCCTCTTTCGTAATTGGTGGGGGTTCCTCTATTATTATTTGTCTATTTATGCGGTCTGTTATTGTGGGAAAAAGTCCGTCTATTACTTCGAATTTCTTTTCTAATGCCAGACTATATGGCGGCGTTAGCTTATTCCAGTGTTTCGTCATGATCTTATAGGCGTTACCCCAGATGTCCTCCTCCAACTTATCGCATTACTCAATCCAGCTTTTTTTCTTGGAAGTTTGTATTACCTTTTTCATCTCTCTCTTTCTTTCCTTATAAACCTTCTCCAGTACCTTTATCTGCTCTTCGGCTATCCGCGATTTCCTCGCTCTTGTCACCACCTACTTGTGCGCGTGTTTACGTTACCTAGCAACGAGGCAGTACCGAGTGATGACAGAAGCATCGCAAGAGCAGGAAAAACAGTGTTCAGAGTGTATTCTAGTAGAGTATGACTCTTTCTACCTGCGTTACTGAGTAATAAGCATTGGCAGTCATATTAGCGGTCTATTCTTAAGTTTGTCCGACTGTACTTATACTAAAAATGGGGTTTTTTGTTTTCTTATTCATGTTAAAACGTTAATTTTTTTACGCAAAATGGCAAGATGGTAACAAACCTATAACTGATGAAAATATATGAAAAATTAAGTATTACCAAATATTTTTAAGCATAAAGAGGTTTTTATTACTAGTACAGTTGATGATATAACTTAAAAGCTGCCTGCAAAATTGTGACAGGTGAGTATGGACCTATATTAACTGAACAAAGTAGAAAAATTAAATGATCAGGTACATACCATCTATAACATGTCCAGTAAGGAATTTCCAAGAACTAATAGTAGGAGATATTAAATAGGATTTACATAACACTTTAGCTTCCATGTTGCCCTCATTTATTACCCTCCATTTTCGAGAATGGTTCCATCTAATTTTACTTGAAATTTTTGGCGTACCTCTCTTCACTGGAAACTCCACCTTAGGATATAATTGGTCTACGGAAGACAAATGTCCGTGGAAATATAAACTAAAAAAAAAAAACAAATAATAATCCGCTAATGTTACCCAACTCTATTTCCTACGTCAAACTATAGGTTCACTGAGTAGTTATTACTTAACCAATACTAATCAGGAATTTTTCAGTACAATAATTTCAAATAACGATGGTTCTAGGTCGCAACTATAATAGTCCAACGGTGTCCAACGATTATTGATATTTATAATATCTAAATTATAAATTAAGAGTTCTTCAAAAATAAAGAGCCATTGCAGGTATCATTCCAGACCTTCGAAAAGTATGAAATTCTTAAGACTCGGGCGGCATGGCGCTATTAAATCAACCGCTTTGCCTCCCATGCCGTCTGAGTCTTTAAAGGACTATGTTTCCATCTTATGGAAAATAAAAGACCACTCAAATGCGAATATTTTGATACCAACAGATTCGTCTTGAAAAATAGAATATTTCATATAATTAATAAACCCAAAAAATCAGTTCATTTATCAGAAATTTTTCATTCGATATACAAAATCTAGCCATTTAATTCTAGTCACCTGCTGTGCTAAAACAGAGTCGGACTTTGAGATATATTGATCAGCATTCTGTATAAGTCATTAAACAACAAATCTGACAGCTGATATATTCATACAAATTACCAATTTGAAGAAATAGTCGCTTCTGAGCGTTACAAGTGTGCCTTTGTGCCGTGAAGTATTTGAAAACTAAGAAAATGCAGTGTTACGTTTGTGAACATAGAGTTCGTCGTAGAGGATTTCGGCGTTGTGAGAAATTAATCGATCGAGGTTATCATCTTTTAAAACCCATATTAGTAGTTGCTTCAGATGGATATATTTTAGATGTCCGCGGACCTTATTTTTCAGATTCTCGGAATAGCCATGCTTCAATATTGCAGCATAACTTCGCTAATCAAGAAAGACAAGATGCGGACCAATTAAATACTTGGTTACAACCAGGCGATATTATAATTGTTGATAGGGGTTATCGTGATGCAGTACATTTTCTTGATAATCTAGGTTTAGAATGTTATATTCCACCCACAATAGGCCGTGGTGATAGGCAGCTTTCAACGGACGATGCTAACAGAGCACGGCTTATAACAAAAACGAGGTGGATTGTTGAAAGCCGCAATGGTCATTTAAAAACAAATATCTATTCAACATGTACCGAATTTAGCTTCATTTTTTCGAATTGGATGTGCAATAATTAATCGGTACTTTCCTGCTATACATATGCAGGGCGCAACTGCACAATTAGCTCAATCAATGAACGAATTAGCAACATATGAGAATGTAGTAAAAGCTCGAGTGGAAGTTGAACGTTTCCACCTTCAGTGGGTGCCTGGATTAATGTGAATGAACTGCAAATACCCGAATTTCCAATTATCTGCAATAAGTAAGAGATTTAACTCTGGGTATATATCAGGTAGGTCTCGCACGTAGTTATATCCAAGATCATTTACAAAGAGAACAGGCCGACGAGTTCTCTTTTCAGGTTCTTCTGCAAGAACTAGGTTTCTTGAGAGCTCGAGTCTGTTCCAGATTTAGGCTACTAAACATCAATTGTGGATAGCATTTCGTCCACGATTAGGTTATAACGAAGAGAATGAACTTAACGAAGATAATCGACATATTGATGGCTATTACTGTACTTGCAAAACTGGAGCACGAACACTTGGATGTTGTGCACATGTAATCTGGTATTTAGGATATGCTAAACATCAACCTAATGTTAGATATCCGTCAACCAGATTACTGAATACTGTACTTGACGCTGCTGATCGAACTATACTTAATAACTAAATGAGGTCCTCAGGCGCTGCCTGTGGGGGGATGGTGGAGCGCGTAAAAGGGGATACATTAAGAACCATACATTATCTTTAAGTATCTACCTTTACGTCGGGATCATTACATACACATATTTCACAAGCATTTTTGTATTAACAGTTAATAGATATTTAACATCTAGCATATAAAAAAAATGGTTTCCCTATCTCTATTCCCTATCCTAACTTTTTAAGGGTTCACCGATGCCAACAAATACACTACTAAAGAATGCAAAAAAGAACATATAAAAATGAACTGCGAAAATGTTGTATGTTGTGCATTAGGTCAGTTCGATCATGTCTGGTGTTAGTTAGTTATCTATAATAATAAATCTTCATTTATGACCTGACCTGACCGAATAAATCTTCATTTATGTATTTCGTCTCTCAATCTCTCTCTCTTAAAATAAAATCATTAACTCACAACATTGGCGCAATGTTATGAAATGTTCTATTTTTCAAGATGAATCTGTTGGTATCAAAATATCCGCATTTGAGTGGTCTTTTATTTTCCATAAGATGGAAACATAGTCCTTTCATGTGTTTGGGATTTTCCCCGATCTGCCTATGCCCTTTATTTGTAATGTTTTGTTACTGTTATTTTTATTGTCTCATTTGTGTTAGATGTAAACAAATTTCGACATTACTAAATCGGTTTTATACAACCCAGCTGAAAGGTCTCGTTTTTTATCAGAGACATTGTAAACATTGTAAAACATTTTCTTGGTTTTATGATTGATTATAGATTTAAAGTAGGTACATAGCTAGGGAGTAGGTAATTTTATGTTAAGTGCCAGTTCAGTGTTGAGTGTTGGTTAACCAAATACGATTTTGATTCTGCATCATTGTCGTTGCTTTGATTAAACAATTGTACAAAATTATAACCCCATAATCAAAAAATAAACTGTCATCAAATCATAAGGAATGTAAGTAGACTATTTAGAGTATTTAATGGGTCATATTTTTCATTGAATAACTTATTTTTTCTAGACGTTGTTAATCAAAATGAATGAAAAACGAAAGTCTCAATCTTTATTGGATTTCTTTCAAGAGAAAAAGACCAAGACACAAGAGGATTTTCAGGTGAAGGTCCAAATATTGATGCTGTGATTGATTTTCAGCCGTCAACTTCTGGGGTGGGTGTTGATACTTGTTTGGTTGCAGACCAATCTGATATATCTTTCTTCAGAAACAAACAGCTGAAGTTAAAATATTGCAGGGATTATCGGCACCACAAAAAAAATTGAGTTTCCAAGTACATTTTCTGGAAATAGAACTAGGAAATTCCAATATGCATGGCTGGAAAATTATAACTGGCTGATTTTATTCGAAATCACTGTAAATTTTGTTTCGTTTTTGCCCAAAAAGAATTTGAACATAATTCAGCTCAAATCACTGATCACTGATCCTTATAGAAAATGGAAAAAAGCTTTGGAGAATTTTCAAAAACATCAGACAACCCACAACAGATATATCAACCATTGAACAATGTTCAATCTATGTTCGGTGTGTCAAAAATATTGGAACAAGCCAGAATCAATTCACTATATGTGAAAATTTTCTTACTTTTGTGCCCGTTTAGTCAACTTGTGGAAAAGATCTTGCTGATGCAATCATAAATGGACTGATATCATGCCATATTGATGTTTCAAAGAGAGGACAGGGATATGATGGAGCATCCAATATGAGTGGGCAATTAAAGGGGGCACAATCTTTTATTGTCAAATTGCGATCTATGTCCATTTTGCAGCACATAATCTAAATCTGGCAATATCTGGTGCTTCCGAAATACCACCTATCAGGAACTGCATGGGGACTATTGAGAGACAGAGACAGATTGAAGCAGATGTGTGCAACTAGATGGATTCAAAAGCATGATTCTGTCAGGATTATGGTGCAATTGTTGAAACCCGTGCATGCAGCACTTCAGGAAATATCTTTGTGGAAAGATAAGGATTCCAGTTCAGGTGTGTTTGTTTTGCTAAGTGCTCTGGCCCAGTCACAGTTCATCGTTTCATTGTTCTCAGTAGAGAAGCTTTTTGGATACAGTATTCCTATATCTAAAATCCTCCAATTTGAGAAATCAGATCTTGCGTTTGCGATGGATAATGCCGAAGAAACAATGTCCATTATCAAGAACGTGCGAGAAAATGTCGAAGCGCAGTTCAAAAATATTTTCGATGAAGCAAAACAGATTGCTGATATGTTTGACATTCAAATCAAAATCCCAAGATTGGCCTCGAAGCAAACAAATCGAGCTAACGTTCCCGCTGAAAGTGCTATTGATTATTATCAAAAATCAGTTTTTGTACCATCTACAACGACCAAAAAATGCACTGGATGCATTGAATCTATGTAATCCAGATATATATCCGAATGTTTTCATACTATTCAAAATATTCGCGACCCTGCCGGTATCGACCAGTTGACCGGAAAGGTCATTCTCGACTTGAGTCCTATTTGAGAAATACAACCAGTGAACATAGGCTAAATGGACTGGCACATTTGAATGTTCATAGGGAAATCCATGTTGACCCGAAGGATGTGATGGCAGGTCTGAAAGAGAATAGACCAAGAAGGCTTGATTTTGTTTTATAAATATTGAAATAGATTTTTATATTTGACTCATTTTTACTCATCTCTCGTCCTTTCCTCTCCTGTCATTAAAATGCGTTTTCTATTGTTGAAAAAAAAATCCATCGTTAAGAAACTTCAAGTTTGCTATTGTTATAGCATTCTATCGTAATTTTGAAGTACCAATATCTTTGACCTTAAAAAAAACGACGGCGGTGCTAATTTCTATACGCTTGCAGTCATGTGGGTCCCCTCCCATAATATCGTTCTAGGTGCGCCACTGTTCCAGGCTCGTGTTGATTTGACTACTGTCGATATATCAACTCTTAGTCCAGCCGGTAGTTAATGAAACTTAGGGATGTTGTTCAGGAATTGTTAATTAACATTTTCTCAAGTTTTCGACCTCAAGGACCCTGTGCTAAAAGAGGAGGGGGGGGGGGGGACTGCAAAATTTTCGACCTTTCTCCGGTTTTTCCTTAATTGCTTTTTTCCCTTACATCCTACGGCAAATACATCCCTACACTTTGTTGTATAGCTTTAAATTTCCTACAATTTTGACTATTCAAACATGTTTGTATCTGGAGCTTCGAAGAAAAGGTCATTTTTTTTTAAAATCACCAACTACTAGTTACTTCTCGGATCGATATCACCCCCCCCCCCCCCCACTACATAATTATTCCAGGGCAGGTTAAAAGAAGACGTAGTCGTTTCGTGGAAAAAAGTTATTGTAATTAATAATATTAAGTTAAGAACTAGGCAAGAACAACACTGTTACCCTACTATGGGTTCCGGGACATACTGGAGTGGGGAGGGTAATGAAATAGCAGACGTACTTGCAAAAAAAGGGGCTGAAACACCATTTCTGGGACCTGAACCCTTCTGCGGAATAAGCACCAGTACAATACTTGATGAACTTGGAAAATAAGTAAATAAGAAAAGATCCCAATACTGGATAGGACTACAAGGAATGAGGCAGGCCAAGACACTACTGGGGAACTATAACCAGAAGAGATCTTACGACTGCATCAGTAAAAGTAAAAATAAGCTCAGGATACTAACGGGTATCCTAACAGGGCACTGCCGTCTGAGAGGCCACCTAAAGAAAGTCGGATTATTAGACAAAGAAGAATGCAGATTCTGCGAGGAGGAGGAGAAAACCTTTATCCACATTCTCTCAGAATGCATTACCCTGCAAAATCCAAGGGTACGATACCTTGGAGAATATCAAATAGAAGAGGAAGATCTACCTAACCTGAAGCCTACCGACATCCTAAACTTTTTAGAAGCAATAGGACTGGAGGAACTGCTCTAATCGTTGAGACATCCTTAACGACTGGGCAGCAGTAGGGGGCACAATAGATCTTATAGGTCGCAGTGTATCGACACCCCATCACAGATAGATAATATTAAGTTATTCACAAGGCTTACATTATATTGAGGAATAGAGATATTATTATTTATAGAAAGGTACTCATATATACATGTACAAAATATCATATTAGATACTCATTACATTTCTTCGCCGTCGTCGCATTCGTCTGGTGAGTCCTCTTCGTCAAATTTCGCAACTTGTGAACGTCGAGTAGCTACAGGAGAAGGAGATTTAGATGTGTCATATCCACAACGTGCAAAGGCAGCAATTAATTTCTCATTGTTGTATCCTATTTGGCAAGCACTGTACACTCTCACTTCACTCACCCCACGCAGGAACTGTCCATCTGCCGAAAGTTTCCTTTTTACACTGGACTCCAACAGTCTGGCAAAAGTGTCTAGATTTTCAACCACTGTGTTGGTCTTATTTCCTAGAATAGTTTCAAGAGACCCTTGTGAATCAGTGTTCACGAAAATTCGAGTACTTTTCGGAGATGGCGTCTGCATGTAGATCAGACTTATGTATTATTTGTAAAGGATGAGTTGAAGCAGGCGAACTAACTGTAGCGAAAGCCAGAGGAGTTGCCAGACTGTCGGAGTCCAGTGTGAAAAGGAAACTTTCGGCAGATGAACAGTTCCTGCTTAGGTTGAAGTGACAGTGCACAGTGCTTGCCAAATAGGGTACAACAATGAGAAAATGATTGCTGCCTTTGCACATCGTGGATATGACACATCCAAAGCTAATTCTCCTGTCCCTTCCCGGCGGTCGCAAGTTGCGAAATTCGACTTCACCAACGCGTGTTTTTTTTGTGAGGAAGCTGTCACTGATGATGATTTCAGAGCTAAACAGGCAAAGTTGCCCTTGGAAACTGATTTGAATGAGGAGTACTCGCCAGAGAAAAAATAAGCTGACTGCTAAAGTATTCCTATACCCATCTCTCTCCGTTTGTGAGATATTCAACTTTTCCTCAAAATGTAACGTTGTCAAAGAAATTTATTATCGTCGGCAGGTGTACGAAATTTTGACATACAGTGTGTGTTATATTATCAGGAACACTTTGTTATTTCAAATGGAACACCCTATATTTTTCCAGGTGACAAGATTCACCTTTTCGTTTCCTTTCGAACCATATATTTCCCTATACCTAAATGTGGTGATTCAGGAGTTATCGAAGCCTTTTCGAAATCCGATGAATTTTTTGAATTAACATTATTTCATCTAGTAGTCTGCTTATTAGCGTCGAAAGTTTATGCACAAAAGTACCCAGATCAAGAGCATCCTACCAAAAGAGTATTTGAAAGATTAGTCAGATTTCGAGAAACAGGTAATATGGTACACTTTTCGAAACCAGTGATTGGGAATGAGGAACTCAATTTCGAAGTCTTGCATTATGTAATTGAAGATCCCAATACCAGTACTAGAGACATTTCTAACGCAACAGGTACAAGCCAATCGAGTATTAGCAGAATTATTAGAAAACATAAATATCATCCATACCACATTCAGCTGCATCAACGTATGTATGGAAGGGACTTTGAACATAGGGTAGATTTTTGTTTATGGTATCTTGAACGAGTTGGCGAAGAGATGAACTTTTATGAACATGTTTTATTCTCAGACGAATCAACCTTCCATAACACTGGTCTGGTGAATTGACATAACTTTCATTATTATGAACACCGAAAACAGAAATTTATTTCGAACCGTCGCGTCGATCGCCAGAACCGGTGGAGTGTTAACTCTTTCGGTGGAATCATAGGAGACATCATAATTGGTCCTTATTTCTTTGACGGACATCTGGATGGAAGGAAATTTTTAACATTTATGAAAAGAGATTTTTGGAATCTTCTGGAAAATATTCCTTTGAATGTAAGACAGAAGATGTGGCTACAATTAGATGGTGCTGCGGCACATTTCAAACGTGTTGTCAGGAACTATCTGGACAGAAAATTTAGAGATGAATGGATAGGAAGAGGTGCTCCTTATAACTGGCCAGCGAGATCGCCCGATCTTACACCCTTGGACTTTTTTTATGGGGATATATAAAGATATTGTATATAGAACACCGCCCACTACTCCTGATGATATGAAAGTGCGGATTAGAAATGCCTTTCAAACAGTAACTCCAAACATGGGCGCCGTTACCAAAAATGCCAGGGGTGGGCACATTTTTTCAAATCAAAGTATTGCATTAAATTGAAATGAAGATCCTGTTTGTTGCGAGTCACATTGGTCTCGACGGCCGACGTAGTCCAATAAATTAACGCCCCAGACATGGGCATCAAGTTTATCCGTCAATTTTTTTTTTAATTTGCAGGTATTCATGGGTACATTTACCTCCGAAAATCTCAGCTACGTGGAATTTGTGTAAGGGTGGGAAAATAGCTCTAGAGTTCCCGAAAATCCGTTTTTCGACGATATCTGCCGAAATATAACCCTTAGAGCATTTTTGTTTAGATAAAAAAATGAAGAGCAGTTCCTTACCTACAAAAGTTGTTCGGATGATTTTTTCGCTACACTAATATTTTTTGCAAAAACGGCGTTTCAAAAATTCGCAATTTTTTTTTGTGGTGAAAACGGAAAATTTGAATATCCTCCCAAAACTTGAATACCCTCCCGGTTTTGTCTGAAGACAAAAGATAAGGCAATAGTAACCAACTTTTTTCACTTCTTGCACTTGATTAATACATTTATTGTAAAAAAATCCAATTTGAGAAAGTTTGAAGGCAGAGTTTTTTCTCGTACACTTAATAAAATACTTGATATATATATATATATATATATATATATATATATATATATATATATATATATATTGATGAAAAGGTCAGAATGTGATCTTTTATTTAGTATAATTCCTAATTTCAAAAAAATTTAGCACCAAAAGAAAATAATCCTCAAAAAAAATGTCGATTTTTCATAGGGGTGAGAATTTTCTCAATTTTCCGGAAAACCAAACAATATGAAAAAAAGAAAATTGCCATCGACAAGATGAAAAGCTAAGCTCTATAATGATGTGCGTTGAAAACCGAATAGTCCTTGATTATCTATTAATTCCTGATAGACCCGAGCATTTTCGAAAAAAATGTTGTTTACGAAAATACACAAAAATAATTTATTGAGGCTTTCTGAATATATTTAACACCCTTGCAAAGCCCCATTATCCAAAAGAATTTGGTGAAATTACTCTTGATAAAAAAAAATTAATAAATTTATAGGACGGTCAAAATATCGAGCAAAAACAAAATTTGGCCCGGTTTTTCAATAATTCAGAGAAATAGATAAAAGAAAACAGTAACATGATATTACAGCTACAGGTACCTTTTTCAGCTGAACTTTGAATCATGAAAAAATATTAATTTTTACGTGATTTATTGAACAATTTGTAATCCGCTTGGGAGTGTCATTCCTTTATAGCGTGCTCTCTAAATGCAGGCAGGAGCTTAAAATTGCGGTGCGTTTTGGATCCGGTTATGTCGAAAAGTATCATATTTTTGACAAAAATGATGAGGACCATTTTTGTAGGTACTGAACTGATCTTCATTTTCGTCCAAACAAAAAAGTGTCATATTTTCAGAAATGTCGGCGAAAATAGGCGAAAAAAACACATTTTTGAGACCAATGGGCCATTTTCCCGCCCTTCCACAAATTTCAGACAGCTGAGATTTTCGGGGGTGAATGTACCCATGAATACCTGCAAATTAAAAAAAAAATGGTGCCGGACAGATATGTTAAAAAATGTCAGAAGCTCATTCGAAAAAAGAATTAGATGCTGTATTGAAGTAGATGGTGGTGATGTCGAACATTTATTATAATTGTTTTAATTTTCCCTTAAATTAATGTTTCAATGTTATTTTTTTTTAATAAAAACCAGTAACCCAAAAAATGCTAGACACCGGTGGACCAATATAACAATGCTCTAAAGAAAATTAATTGTAAGTTGATAGTGTTCAAATTCAATTTGCAAATAATATTGAAGAACTATTATTCAATATTCAACATCAGACTACTAGATGAAATAATGTTAATTCAAAAAATTCATCGGATTTCGAAAAGGCTTCGATAACTCCTGAAGCACCACATTTAGATATAGGGAAATATTATATGGTTCGAAAGGAAACGAAAAGGTGAATCTTGTCACCTGGAAAATATAGGGTGTTCCATTTGAAATAACAAAGTTATTGGAGTTCAAATATGCGATAAGTGTTCCTGATAATATAAAACACACTGTATACTATTCATCGTCTACTCAAGCCACAGTAACTATCTGAAAGGGATTTGAGTGACCAGTCAAAATTTCGTACACCTGCCGTGGTTAATTCCAACGATAATGAATTTCTTTGACAACGTTACATTTTGAGAAAAAGTTCAATATCTCACAAACGGAGAGAGTTAGGTATAGGAATACTTTAGCAAAGTCAGCTTATTTTTTCTCAAAGAATTCAAAAATGCAAAAAAATACAGGGTGTTCCATTTAAAAAAATATAACTTTGATACGCCACTTTTTTGGGACAACCTGTATATTTCAAAATAATTTTAAAATGTAGCCTTTGTCAACCCACATATCCATGAATAAACAAAATTTTCAAAATATTAACCGTTTAGCTACAATGGACCGAGGCGTTCAACGTGACTTACCCTGTATATGAGTACCTTTCTATAACTAATATTTCTATTCCTCAATATAATGTATGCCTTGTGAATAACTTAATATTATTAATTATATTAATTTTTTTCACACAAGGACTACGTCTTCTTTTAACCTGTCCTGGAATGATTATGTAGTGGGGGGGGGTGATATCGATCGAGAAGTAACTAATAGCAATACCAACATGATATGGTGAATATGGGTGGCTTTCATCAGAGAAGAAATGTAGCTATAGTGCATTGGAATTTGGTGGGGGAAGGGGTGTAAGGTGATAGGGGGTGTCAAAAGTTGGTGATTTTAACCAGGAACCATAATTACAACATTTCATTACAATTCGGGTATAACAGGAGAAATAAGGTGGAATTCTGCATTTTTTAGCAAAATTTGAAAACTTACCTTTTCTTTGAAGCTCCATATCTCGATAAAGAATTGACATACAAACATGTTTGAATACTCAAAATTGTACGGAATTTAACGCTCTACAACAAAGTATAGAAATGCCTTTGCTGTAGGAGGTAATGAAAAAAAACAATTGAGAAAAAACTGGAGGAAGGTCGAAAATTTTGCAGTTTTTCCCCCCTCCTCTTTTAGCACAGGGTCCTCGAGGTCGAAAACTTGAGAAAATGTTAATTAACTATCCCTGAACAACATCCCAAGGTTTCATTAACTTCCGACCTTTTTTCACCTAACTCCACATATGTCAACCTGTCGACTGGAATATCTCTGATTCTGTTTCTTGAGGAGTAAGTCATTCGATAAAACGAACAGTCATTAAGAAAACTTTATGACGAAGTACAAATTCGCTATCCTTTTCTAAAATTCGTTCCCAGAAATGTCACAAAAATATGTTGGCAACAGATTTTGATATCTTCAATTTCAAAATCTATTTCTCTGTCCTATGTTGCTGTCATATTTTTGTGAGATTATCCAGTGTTCTGTTTCTATAGGCTAGCCGGGGAAAACAATAATTGATCGCTTAAGTTTAAATGAAAAACTCGTAGTGGAGTAGATCTGGTTTTGAAAACGAAGTCGCTCTTTTCGAAATTTTGTTTTTTTGTGATTTCATAGATTCGAGGTCCCTCTTTCACGTGATCACTATATGAAAGCTAAGGAAGGTGTGGAGGAGAGGTAAATTAACATGTAAAGATATGGAAAATCGGTCTTTCGCACGTAGCTCTCTGAGGTTTCTTCGGATCGAAACGACTTCTAGATATAAAATAAAGTGCTCGCGAAAACGCTTAAACTGAATTTTAACATGTCCAAATCGGTCTAGCTGTTCTTGAGATATTGCGATTTGAAAGTATATGGATTTTCGCCGCGGCGAGAACCCACCTAGACACGTGTTCGCGTTTTTCGCATGGAAGAAAGTGACATCGAGACTTGATTTTTTTCCTCCAATAGATAGTCATGACCCAATCATTGTGTCCAAATTTGAACCCGCTAGTTTAATTTGGCGGGGAGAGGGAGGGCAAACACTGATTAATTTTTGACTCGAGGTAACTTTTTTAAGTCTTGACCTATCCGGGTCAGCAAAATGGCAAACTCTTTCATGAGGGCATTGCTACAGGATGAATTAAGGAGATGATGGTTTTCGCGAAAACGAACAAATGGCGACCGAATTTCGGATTTTGCAAATTTTATTTTTCGATTTTCGCAACGAAAGAGTAAAGTCGAGAAAATTTTTTATTCACCGTCGGTTGCGGAATTTTTGTCTCTTTGATTTGAGCCCTACAAGGACTCGATCCGATAAGCGGGAAGGAAGGGAGGGGGTAAACGCTTTTTGCCCTGTAGAAGGGCAACGGATAGGGTTAGTGACTTCGTGCTAGACTCATTTTCAAGAGTAAAAAAATCTTGAAAGAGAACTGATTCCCCTTGAAAATGAGCCTAGCACGAAGTTATTAACCCTATCCCTTGCCGTTCTACAGGGCAAAACACGTTCACCCCTCTCCCTCCCTTCCTGATTATCGGATCGAGTTCTTGTAGGGCTCAAATCAAAGAGAAAAAAAGTCCGCAACTGATGGCGCATATAAGATTTTCCTCATTTTACTCTTTCGTTGCGAAAATCAAAAATTAAAATATGCAAAATCCGAAATTCGGTCGCCATTTGTCGGTTTTCGCGAAAACCATCATCTCCTTAATACATCCTGTAGCAGTGTCTTCTTAAAAGAGTTTGCCATTTTCAAAAATTAATCAGTGTTTGCCCTCCCTGTCTCCCCCCCCCCCAAATTAAATTACCGGGCTGAAATTTGGACACAATGATTGGGTCATGACTATCTATCGGAGGAAAATTAAGTTTCGAAGTCACTTTCTTCCATGCGAAAAACGCGAACACGGCTCTAGGTGTGTTCTCGCCGCGGCGAAAATCCATATACTTTCAAATCGCAATATCTCAAGAACCGCTAGAACGATTTAGACGAGTTAATATTCAGTTTAAGCGTTTTCGCGAGTACTTTATTTTATATATAGAAGTCGTTTCGATCCGAAGAAACCTCAGAGAGCTACGTGCGAAAAATCGATGTTCCATATGTTTACATGTTAATTTACCCCCATACACGCCTCCCTTAGCTTTCATATAGTGATCACGTGAAAGAGGGACCTCAAATCTATGAAATCACAAAAATTTTTTTTCGAAAAGAGCGACTTCATTTAACGGGATTTTTTTCCGCCAGATCGACCCCATTATCGCTTATTTATTGTTATTAACCGTAGACAATGTCGGTTTTGCTAAGATGTGGGTTCAAGCCGGTAAATTTAACAATTTTTCGAAAGAAAAGCCTCACTAAAGGCAAGAAACTCGTCAAAAGCCATTATGTTTCCAGTGTCTACGAGTTAAAAACTGATGGATCATCTGAGATTATAGGATCTGTTTTGCGCTAAGCACTGAGCACCAAAACGAAAACAAACCTTTACAAGCCGACAATCGAGCTATGTATATAATTATTATAATTATTGTATAAGTTCTAATAACAGATAATGACAAGTTAAACAAACGTAAACGTCAGTAATCTTGCAAGTACACAGGGTCGCATTAAGGGTGTTATAAAAATAAGTATGTAATCGATTTCATAAAAAAATATAATTTTTGCTTTTTTAATAATACTCTTTTCTTTGTAATATGTACAGCGTGTTTACTTCAAAGTTGAAAACTATCGTCGACCACTCAACAAAAACACAATTTTAACACACTCTACGCGCGTTTCGTCAACTATGTTGGCATCGTCAGGAGTTGATGATAGACTGTCTATCAGTCTCTCATCAACTCCTTTGGTTGAGTGGTCGACGATAGTTTTCAACTTAGTTGTAGTAGACATGGCCGCCTTGGCCCCCCCTGGATAATGTTTCTTCTGATCACTTGGTGGAAAATGTTATGTTAAGCAACATAGTGTTAGCAGAGGAAAGATTCAGAGTGGGAAAAGAAGCTAGACTGGTAGAAGAGAGACAAAAAGAAAGCATTTTATTAGCGTTATTGAAAAATTTATACGATTTGCAAAATGTTAATGCCAAACACTACAGTGGCGTCTGTGAGTCGGAAGGACATGGGCCAAAATTCATCAGGATTGAGAGTACCTCCTCCCCCCGTTTTCGAGGATACTGAACACGATGGCGGTATCAGAATTACTGTTTTCGATTGCTGAACCCCCTAAAACGGCCAAAAACTACCCCCTAAAGGGGTTAAACGGGCAGCGCATCATTTCCCTGTAAAAAAACGTCTTTCCCCCTGTTTTCGAGGATGCTGAGCACGGTGGTAATGTTGAAAATTACTTCCGACCCTCACCAACTCCTCCACAGGCCAAAACTCACCCCCGACAGAGGTGTTTTTTAATTTTTTATATCAGCGGCAAAACGTCTGTTTTCGAGGATGCTGAACACAATGGTGGTGTTCAATATCACCGACCCCTACATAGGTCAAAACTCTCTCCCGATAGGGTCGTTTTTGTTAATATCAGCGGCAAAACGGATGTCCCTCTGTTTTCGAGAATGCTGAAGATGATGGTGGTGTTGAAGATTACTTCCGACCCTCACCTACCCCTTCACATGTCAAAACACCCTCGAAAGTGTTGAATTTCTTTCTAATATCGTGTTGAGCATCATCGAAAACAGACGTTTTGATATAAAAAATAAAAAACATACCTGTCGGGGGTGGCCTATTGAGTGGTTGGTGAGGGTTGGAAGTAATCTTCAACATCACCATCGTCTTCAGAATCCGCGAAAACAGAGGGACATCCGTTTTGCCGCTGGTATTAAAAAAACGACCCTTTCGGGAGAGTTTTGATCTGTGGAGGGGTTGGTGAGGGTCGGAAGTAATTTTCAACATTACCACCGTGCTCGGCATCCTTGAAAACAGGGGGAAAGACGTTTTTTTAAAGGGAAATGATGCGCTGCCCTTTTAACCCCCTTAGGGGCTAGTTTTTGGCCGTTTTAGGGGGTTCAGCAATCGAAAATAGTAATTCTGATACCGCCATCATGTTCAGAATCCTCGAAAACGGGGGGGAGAAGGTACTCTCAATCCTGATGAATTTTGGTCCATTTTTCATGGGTTTTTCCGACTCACAGACGCCACTACTACCATTATTATTTCATCATGGTTTTTTCACCATGCAGAACTTTTTATAAAGAGTAAAATTTTTTCGTAAAACTACTAATATAATACATTTTACAATGAGAATAGAATTAGTATTATTAAAAAATCAAAAATAATATTTTTTTATCAAATCGATTACATACTTATTTTTTATAACACCCATAATGCGAACCTGTGTACTAGAACTGTCACTTTTCTTTATCTTGGAAATATACCACACAATTTTTGTCGCAACCGGTCGCCTTGATGTCGCGTCGGGAGATGTGGGGTTGGCGTATATTTTGACAACGACTTTCGAAGTAAAGTCGAAACGTTAAATTAAAACCTTTTTTGTTGCAAATAAGTGGTTTTATTTCCTACTAGAAGAGTAATTAAAGTACCAAAAGCCACTATGAATTACAGAAATGCATTAGTTGCTTTTCGTTATCACTCAGATAATATCTCAATGCTTACCTTCCTAGTATTTCCAAGAAACTCTGGAAATTATGAAAACGAAATGTTGCAATATCTTCTAAATTATTAACGGCGTCCAAACTAGACAAACCAATTTCAAAAACAAGAGAGTTACATTTTAATTCATTTTCTAATTCTTCTGTTTTGTAAAGAACTGCGTCAGTAAAATATTCAGCAGAGGCAATTTTTTTCTTCATTGAACCAGTGGTCCAGGTCCTTGGTGTATTCAAAATGGTCATAAGTTTTTTTATAAAAACATTCCCTATAAAAAGATTTATTCAGACTTTTTTATTTCTACCCTGTTTTTTGGAAAAACGTCAAATATCCTTTTGTTATAAACAAATACATTTTTGACCCTATTCCAAAAATTTATTCACATATTCCTGAGCTTAAAGGAAGTCATTTGGCCAAAAAAGCACTATGAATACATTATCCCGAAAAATATATTTTTTTGTGAATGACTCTACCTTCAGGACAATAAATTAAATAACAATTTTATAGAAAAATATCTTACTAGTAGTTGATGGGTTATACTGAATTTGTTTGTAATTACTAGAATGTCCAGTATATCCGTTCATCTAGAAAATAAAAGATATAGAGTATTATTATATTTACAGGAATTGTCGTAGGAGGACAATGAAACTGGGTTTAATAATCAGCCAATCAGTTTCGTTTATTATGTGTATAAACTTCTTCAGGACCTATAAACGATGTTCAAACTCAAGTAATTGTTGGACAACTATCGTTATAAAAAGTTAGAAGGAAGGTTAAAACAAGAATACGTACTTCTATTAACTTCAGATAATTAAAATTATCCATAAAATATCTCCAATACATGGGTTTTTCCTTTTTTCTCAACATATAAATAACAAATACAGTTAACAAACCAAGATCAAAAATTTTATTTTATTACAATCTAATTCTAAAATAGCGAAAGAACCACATAAAAAATCAATACTAATGACTAATGACAACCAGTAATACAATCTGATTAAAATTTAGTAATGGTACACCTAAAAAATAATTTGACTATTCTATTATAGTAGAACCCACTTGTTTATGAGAATGAAAAAACGTTATAAATACACAAAGGATACCGCCAATAGACGAAATGCTGATGAATCTGGACATTTTTGAGCAGTTTAATGTCGAAAACACCGTACACTGTCCGTATACATAAAAATAAAATAATATTTTGGCTATTAGGACCACTGTGCAAAGATTCAATAACCAACTTAGCTGGATATCGTTATAGGGGAGAATGGCGTATAATTATTTAATATGAATTTACATTTTAATTTCTATAACGCATATTAGATTTGAATAGAGGTTGATATCTTCATTTTTTGATCTCTTGTGAGATTAACAAACGTTACTAATTAAAATTTTGTCTTAAATTAATTTAACTAAACTGTAGGGTGTGAGGTTACACTCATAAAAGGCGACAATGGAAGTGTGGTTATAGTTTTTACATTTTCAATTGAAGAAACAAAATTCTCAGATGTGCAGACAGGTTGCATTGGGGGCTTGTAGATGTGCCGACAAGTGGCTTTGTCGGTATTAGCGGCATGTAGATGTGCCGACAACTGGATTTGTCGGTATAAACTTGTATAAAGCGGGATCATTTTGTTCTGCAATTAAAGTAGGAAGTAGAAGTTAGACAAATATTGTCTTCAGTAGTGGGGGCTAGGAAAATATTCATACAGTGATACACTGTGCTTGTGTTCGCACTTGATTTTTGATTTAGTGAATAGTAGGTGGTAGGTGATTCGTGGCGTTTATTTCAGTTAATATTATTCTTGGCTTCCGTGTATATACATACTTTTTTATTTTGAAACATTGTTACAGCGTACTTCTTATTTATTTATTCGGTGTCAATTTCAATATGTTTCGTCCTTGGGAAAATACAGTTTCTTTAAGTGGATCTAAAGAATCGGAACAATCATTAAATGATATTCCAATGGATTATGTGGTATCAGGTTGTAGTCCCAAAGATTCCTGTAGCTCCGATGAGGAAGAGAACATTTTTGGTGAAAGAACTTCAGAGTATCAAGAAATATCCACCTCGAAAAAACAATATCTTTGTAAAGATGCCCAAACCATATGTTTAAATGTTTATAAGAATATTGTAACTTCCGAAGGTGAAAGGAGTGCCATTGAAAAAACATCTTTTTTAACAAATGTTCCCATTAGCACTCTTTATAGAATTATAAAGAATGGTCCAAAAAATCGTAAAGAGGTGTGATAAAGGATGTGTTAAAACTTTAGATCCTTCAATATCAAAATTAATTGGTAGTATTATTTATGAATCTTACCAAAGAAATGAGTTCCCAACAGTGGATAGTACATTTTCTTTACTAAAAAGTAAAAGGCCAGATTTAAGAATTTCTAAAAGCACAACACAGCGTTGGATATCGAAAATTGGATTTAAATACCAAACTATCAACAAGAGGACTGTAATAATGGAAAGCCAGAGGATCATAAAATGGAGGATACAATATTTGGAAAAAATTAAGGCATCTCGAAATAGTAACAGAAAAATATACTATTTAGATGAAACGTGGTTCAATACCCACGATACGCCAAAGAAAGGTAGTCTGACGGAACAAGAAGATGTTCAGTAAATGTTCCTTGTAACAAGGGAACTCGACTTACAATTCTTCACTGTGGATCGGACTCAGGGTGGGTACAAAATTGCCTCAAACTCTCTGGAAAAAATTTGGAAGATTGTAATTTAGATTACCACAAAAATATTGGTTTGAAAATCAGCTGTTAAACAATATTGAAGAGAATAGCATCATAGTGATGGATAATGCTTCATATCATTCCCGCTTAATAGAAAAAGTTCCCAATACCAACTCAAATAAGTCTGAGATTCAGGAATTTTTAAGAAATCATGAACTTTATTTCGAAGAAAATTATACAAAAAACAATTGCTTCAAGTATTAGGCACACAATCATTTGAAAAAAAATTCTTTATTGATGAAATGGCATCAAAAAGGGGCCACGAGGTATTGCGCCTTCCGCCCTATTTTTGTGTATTTAACCCCATAGAATTAATTTGGGGACAAC
Organism: Crepidodera aurea; assembly: GCA_949320105.2. Classification (NCBI taxonomy): domain Eukaryota; kingdom Metazoa; phylum Arthropoda; class Insecta; order Coleoptera; family Chrysomelidae; genus Crepidodera; species Crepidodera aurea. Next base: position 69,614,476 of record OX439475.1, on the reverse strand, counting down.
TTAAAAAAAGAATAAGGCGTCATAACGTGTTTCCCACATTTGACGGGTTGGTTGCAAATTTGGTAAAAGAAGAAATTAACAAAATTTCAGCTGATGATTGGCAGAAAAAAATCAAACATGTCATCAAAGAAGAAAATTCTTATGTACCGAGTCCGACCCAATTTATTATCAATGTTGATGACAGTGAATCCGATGGTGAGGATTGAAATAGGGTAGATAAGCTTAATTAATTTATAATATTTATGGCTTTATTCGCTGTGTTATTAATATTAGAATTAAAATTTGAAACAAAATTTTAATTAGTAACGTTTGTTAATCTCACAAGAGATCAAAAAATGAAGATATCAACCTCTATTCAAATCTAATATGCGTTATAGAAATTAAAATGTAAATTCATATTAAATAATTATACGCCATTCTCCCCTTTAACAATATCCAGCTAAGTTGGTTATTGAATCTTTGCACAGTGGTCCTAATAGCCAAAATATTATTTTATTTTTATGTATATGGACAGAGTACGGTGTTTCCGACATTAAACTGCTCAAAAATGTCCAGATTCATCAGCATTCCTTCTATTGGCGGTATCCTTTGTGTTTTTATAACGTTTTTCATTCTCATAAACTATACCATCTGTGTGAAATCTTAACAATGACCTAATAGTAATAACTAGATGTCTAAATTCTTAACCTAGAATTGTAATTACAAAAAACTAAAGATAGATATGGGGGGACACATTACTTTACAAATGTTTTAGTGGTACCATTGTATAAGGATTACATAGTAGAATCAGCTAGGGTGGGCCGAAAAAACCTTTTTTTTTTATTTCGAAGTTAAAATCGGTTGACATCTTCCATTCGCGCATAGGCCCTATAGTTTGACAAAATATGAAAACACGCTATTATTTTTTTAAATGTTTGAATTAGATATTTTCGAAATGTAATAGTTTGTAACGTCTTCAAATAGAGCATTTTAATTTGGTTTAAATCAGTTGATATCTTGCAATCGCGCATAAGCCCCAAAATATTGAAAATTTCACATTTTTACGCATTTAACAGGCCCACAAAAAAAAGTGGAATGAACTTTACATGTGAGTATACTACCCCTATGGATTTTGAGCCGCTGAATCCGAATCTGGTCTCAGAATTTCCCCTGGACCCCCCAGTTTTCCCCTAGCCTAGGGGAAATGCGTGAAATCTTAGAAATTTCAGTATCTGTGAAAGCAATTTCGATCTACGAAAAACGATAATGTTTTCACGTATCTCGAGTGGCTTAGTTCTAATCTCACTAGCCTAAGGGAAAAAGTGTTAAGCTGAGCAAAACTTGTGATTTCTGGAAGATTATATATTTTCGTATTTTGAGTTCCTGAATTCACATCTGACGTACAAAATGTTACACAGTACTTCAGAATTTCCCTAGGCTAAGGAAAAACGTAGAAAATTGTGCAAAAATTGAAGTTTCATGGAGGCCTTTTTCGTACGGAAAAGCTGATATCTTTCCGTCTTCTGAGTTGCCGTGTTCATTTCTGTCATCAAAATTTTCATCCAACTCCTCACAATTGCCATAGCCTACAGAAAATTCCATTATTTATATATTATTAGTTTGTTCGGCTTTTCCTTGTTCTTTTATCGTCAAACGTCCGACGGAGCGGATTCCTCTTTCTTTTTTTGCTTTCACCTGCAACATCCCTCTTCAACAACCAGCAAAAAAGATTTCACGCATTTTCCCTAGGCTAGGGGAAAACTGGGGGGTCCAGGGGAAATTCTGAGACCAGATTCGGATTCAGCGGCTCAAAACCCATAGGGGTAGTATACTCACATGTAAAGTTCATTCCACTTTTTTTTGTGGGCCTGTGAAATGCGTAAAAATGTGAAATTTTCAATATTTTGGCAAATTTTGGGGCTTATGCGCGATTGGAAGATATCAACTGATTTAAACCAAATTAAAAGGCTCAATTTGAAGACGTTACAAACTATTACATTACAAAAACATCTAATTCAAACGTTTAAAAAAATAATCGCAAAAATGAAGTTTTTTCATATTTTGTCAAACTTTAGGGCCTATGCGCGAATGAAAGATGTCAATCGATTTTAATAATTTTTTTTTCTTTTTTTTAGTCTATATGATTCGCAAGTTTCCCGCGCTATTACAACTTCGAAATAAAAAAAAGGTTTTTTCGGTCCACCCTATGGATCACCTCGGTTTATCAACTGTTGGAGACTCTTTTTAACGCCATCTGCCAGTAACCGAAGGAAACGATCCATTTTTCAACCAGTGAGGTAGTGACCCCACACGCATTTCATTCAAACATGCTGTAATGTAATTGAGTCAGGAACGGATTCAGGTGTTGAATATGTGCACTTTCAGGGGATAGAGCTAACAGAAACTTAAATTTAGTTTCAAAATTTGCTAAATCGTATTCGGCAAAATATTTTTAAATGCAATCGAACTCTGTGTTGTCTTGTGGAATATCCTTTCGCCGTCTATTAAAATAAATATGAACTAATTGACCTTCAAGAGATATTATTTTAGTAGATATTATAAGAACTGAAAATTTGTTGGTAAAATTTTACAGGACTCATTTTCTGTGACGTTCAGGAAATTTGTAGGAAATCTACACGTCTTGTTACACCATAGGTCTATTTGTCGAAGAAGAAAACTCGTGGAAATTGTAAACTATTTAATTACCTCAAAGGTCCATTTTGTAATTACATAAAACGATCACTTACAAGGTTTATTACCACAGCCAAACCAATTTTAAATACGCGAATTCATAAAAAATTCTTAGCAGTATATGTGGGTAGTCAGAAAATTTAGGGCGAATTATAAGTAAATTAAAAAAAATCAATTGGACAAATTAAAAGTTCCGGAAGGGGGTGGGGGGTAGCTAAATATATGTTTTGAGGGTTGGATATTACCCCCCCCCCCATGATTGTAATTTATAAAAAAATTTATAAAACATAATACACACAAAACTGTTTTACATCATAAAGAAACTGGTGCTTCTTATAACGCGATAAAAAAAATGTATGCAGCTTCCTTATTTTACTAGACTTTTAATAGTAGCAGTTTAAAAGTGTTTTTTTTTTGTTTTAACCATTTCTAAGTACTTTCCTAGTCTCCTTGTGATTATAATTTAGTATTAATAAAGTTTTTTTTTAAACAGATCGATTTTTTTATTTTTCTACGATTAATACGAAGGAAGATCTGGCAATTGAAAAATGGGTGTTTTAAGAAACTGGATCGTTCTAGCGCAGGGGTTCTCAAACTGTGGTACATGTACCACTGGTGGTACATTACAATGTTTTAGTGGTACAATTTAACATTTAACATTTTGTTTTCAGAAACACATATTTTTCTTCAAGTTTTTGACTTTAACGGCTCTAGCTTTAATATTGAAATGACGATTTTTCCAAAAACTTCGAACAATTTCGCGACACATTGATTTTTAACGGCGAAATGTTTTTATGGTGGTACATATATTTTTGTTTCATATTTACGTGGTACAAAATTTGAAAAGTTTGAGAACCGCTGTTCTAGCGTAAATATCTGAAAAAATATGACTTCCACAAAAAAATGTTTATAACATCTTAATGAGAGAACAACATTGGGAACATTTTAAGATCATCCAGAACCGTTTAACATAAGCAGAAAAAAAGTTATGGACAAAATAAATTTTTTTACGCTATTTTTTTATCGCCATCTAGACTGTGGTATTTGACAAAAAAATCCTTTTGCAGAAAGTCGTAACATATGTTGTTACAATTTTTACAATTAGTAATTTTTAGCTTTATGGATAATTATTTTTTAAGTTTTGGTCTGTTAAAGTTGTGCAAAATTTTTGTTTTTTATGACATTTTCAATTTTTGGTCAATACCGTGAAAAGTATTGATTTTTGAAAAAAAAAATTAAAGAGACAAGGCTTTGAGCAAATGTTCTTCCGAATAATTACCATTTTTTTTATCTTTGCGTTTATAACCGTCAATGTCATTTTTTCGGGTCAAATATTGAAAAAACGGTCATTCCAATGAAAAAGTTTGTCTTAACATGGTATTTCGGCGATATCTTAAGCTTTAAAATGGATTATTCTACATTATTTAATATTATCAGCCAAAAAAAGTTTTTTAGAAATGTACGAATATTGTGGTGAATATCGTATTTTTCTGCGCACTATAACTCGGGAGGGAACATTAATTCATTAAAAAAGGTAATTTATCAATTACGAATTTTTTTTTCCTTTTTTTTCACACCCCCACCTGCCACCACTCAAAACGCAACTAACGAAGTTTTAAACTTCTAGACACCTTTACTAGCAATTTGCAAAAAAAATTAAGTCGATCTGATCAGTTACTAGTTTCTGCTCGATATTACAAAAAAAATTACTAGCTTTCTTGGACTACTTGGTAAGTTTTACCCTCCCCCCCATAAAAAAAAGCTAAATCCGCCCTTGGTCCCATTGAAAAAACCGAAGTTAACACCAACTTCCGGTACAACCAGAAGAGGAGAAAAGGACGCCAATATTTTCATTAAGGGCGCGGTCTTGTACGTCAAATATCAGCCAAATTATGTCAAATAAGATGCTGCCCGGGAGGTGCTGGTATCTCGTGATAAATGCTTAAATTAAACAAAATAGTTACAGAAACCTTCCTTTGAAATTTTCTCGTTACAGAAATCATTCTAGAAATTCACTGTTTATTATGTTTAATACAAGGGGAGAACAATATTTAGTATCATCAAAATGTATAATCCTAACTTTTTATTTTTCATTTATTTTCTTTGTAGGTATATTTTATTTATACAGAGCCTTTCAATGAAAACGATACTTCCATAAGATCTTTCTTTTAATTCTTAAAATTAAAATAATTTGTTACTGCGGCATTGATAATATCAAAATAACATTTTCTTTTCAGTTATTTGTTCCTCGTTATGAAGTACCTACTTATGTGAGAAACGAAAGAAAAATTAACCACGCGAACGATGAATAATTACGATTTAGGTGAAACATGTCAAAGATATTTACAAGTCGGAAACAATTCGAAATAAAATGCCCTTTTCAAATGTATAGATACAGAGTGATGTTATTGCTCATTTCAAAGTTAGTATATAGCTATGATAACTATCGACACGTGTTAAGTTGCATCGGCGCTTCTTTGTAGATCAAAGAGCCACTCTTTAGGTCAAGGCGGCAGGCTTCCTTTGAACTTTGGTTCAGCTCACGGTGGCCCTAGACTCCTAGATAATTGTATCAAAGGAGTAAGCCGCTTTAGCAATATTGTTTCCTCGGTTTTATTGGTTCAAATTTTCTCCCGAGTTTTTCTTGAAGACTATTTAAACCCGAGATCCTTGATTTTATCTGATAAAAAGTAAGCTTTATCATCTATTTATATTTTTGTTGTTGAACTATGCTTATTATTTTCTACACCTTTGAAAATGAATATTGACTATAGCTCAATGTTTAATTTGTTAATCCTTAACTAAGACCTAAATAGAATTAAAAAATGCAAAATCTCGCATCCCACTGTAATAGGTTATGCCGTTGTCTCTATAAAGGTATATACAGACAACACTCGTTATGCTATGGTTTTGTGAACATCTCAATCATGGAAGAATCACAGTACCTATACAATCTCAAATTTCAAATTATCCGCCAAGCCGGTGTAAGGTGGGAAAAGATTTCGGGAGCAATCGGACGGCGCCGGCGTTATTTAACTCGGGTTACTGAGGCAAATAATACAATACGCTTACCGTATTATAGATATTAACTTTTTACCTTTTTACTAATCCAAAATATTCACGAAGTGATAAATGGCAAAGGTCCGGAATTGCACAAGAGTCCCGCTGCCTGCGCATGCGTGTGTGAACTTGGGATTTGTTTTGATTTCAGTGTGTTTACAGTTTACACTGTTAAATTCTTTTGTCGTTTAGTGTTCTTTGAAGCCTAAAAAAATCTTACTGCTGTATTTCTTGAAAAAAATATTCCATAGAGTGTACAAAGCAGCGTTGATAAAAGTACTATTAAAGATTAAAAAAAATTGTCTGGAAATTAAATTTTAAATCCTATTACATTCGGAAATCAGTCGATTTAACTTTTGGTCTACAATATTATTGTTTCTGCACGGAAGACCGAAAAATATTTTTTTTGTGAAAACGTTCTTTTTTTGTGTTTTAAATAAGCAGCTGTAATTTTTTCAAAGCAAAATATTTATTTTTAGATTTTATACGAATTGAAATTCTATACGAACAATATTTTTTTCATATCATCTTAAAGCCGAGGTTTTACGAAGAAATCGAGCACTCTTGTTAAAGTTAAACAATTGAAAATTTGTAAACCAACTTTTTCGATTGAAAATTAGGTTTTCTTTTAAATTTTTGCACAATTGGACAAAGTGACGGGTCATATTTTTTAAGATAATCAGATAAAATCAGAACTTCAAACTCTCAATATTTTGCTTCGCGTTAGAGATATCGAAAAACATTAGAAAAAGTTGTTCAGAATATTATTTTAACTCCATATACTGATTTTCATGACAAAATTCGCATATTTAATTTTTTCATTATATTGGTCTATACACAAAATTATTACATTTTTTTAATTTGATAAATAAGTGTTCCATGGAAAGTAATAATTTGAAACATTGACAATTTAGTAGTGATTATAACTGATTAAGAAAAATCATGATTCCTACACATACTAACTATTAAAAAGTAAAAATTAATTTATTATGAAAGTCATACAAAATATCATTTATTTTGAATATATTGTAATGATGTAAATGTTGTCAATTGTTATTTAGGAATTTAGTTATTTTAAAATTATGTGTAGGGGTATTTAAAATTTGACAGGGTTGCTATGGGATGTTGATTTTTTTTTTTGGTTTGGGAAGAGGAGATGTTTGAAAGATGTCAAAGTGGACAAATGGAAAATAAATTTTAAAAAAAAAGTAAAATCGTATAATTTACGGAATTCATCTCAATATATATTCTTATCGTTTACTTTATAATATTACCTCTAATTCTTTTCTAAAATACTTTATATATTTTTATTCTAATGGATAGATAACATATCGACACAAATAATTTTGAATTATTTTTAAAAATTCCCGCGTTATGACAGTTAAACGACATGCGCAACAAGCATCTCGTGTTCAGAGTAATAAAAATGCAAATATAAATGCTCTAAAATCTCGTCAACTTTCAGACGAAACGTTAGCTAACCCACGTTGCCAAATGAACAGTTTCAACCAACAGCTGTGAGTTCCCGCGAAAATTTAAATTCATGATATATTATTATATTCGGCGTACTTAGAATGTTCCTTTCTGATTAAAGTTTTTTAAATGTTTGGAGAGCAAAAACTTTACTTTACTTTATTTACAAAGACAATAAATACAATTGCAGCGTTCTTTTTGTGTTTTGAGTGCATGTTTCTTTTATTATGTGCCAACATTGCTATATTCTAAACCATAACAGATAGGAATACGATGAAATGGGAAAAAAATTGAATTTTTGGAAAAAATTAGAGATAAAAAAAATCTAGAGTTTATTGATTTTCTTGAGTTGTACAGTAAAACCAAAAATGGCATTTTTATAGTTTGAGATAAAATTTGCTATAAGTGACGTTTATAGTTTACAAAATATCAATAATTTATTGTAGAATAATGAAAACAATTCAATGAATAAAATGAAACAGTTAACAAACAAAATATAAAATTAGCAATATAATTTGAAAAGAAACATTTAAGTATATTACATTAAAATAAAATTTAAAGTGAACAAATGTTATCTGAAATATAAATAATAGTAAAATTTTTTGCTGTTTCACGTGGTTGTGCTATTAGTTTTTCGAATTTAGCATGCACTTTAGAGCCGCAAAGATTTTTTTATCGTTTTCTACACCTTTTAAAGCGATATCACATTTTATGAGAGGTCAAAGTCTCTCACAACTGGGCTAATTATGGTATCACCCCGCTAAATATCTCAGCTGATGGGCTGGCATCCATTGCAAATTTGATTTGCTTCGGGCACCATCTTTCTTACAGTGTTAAAACCTATATGATCTATATATAATTATATATATATATATACTGAATACCTATGGGTAAAGAATTTTTAGACGCCATTGTTTGACCAAACTTTCAAATTAATTTGAAATGACTTCAAAATTTCAAATCGACTGATTTCATAAATTAAAGTATTTTGATGTATTCTGATTAAACCACATTGTAGATAAAGGTCTAACTTAGGTCAAGTTAATGTTTATTTTTCTTATTTTTTCAGAATCGAGGATATATAGATTGTTAAATGCCACTTTTAAGGTTAAAAAAATTGGATGATTTTGAAGCTGTCGTTTTCATAGAAAATAATAAATTTATCCATTTAGAATAGTAAGACTACCTAAGTTAGACCTTTATCTTTAATTTGTCTGAAAATTATATTTTAAATCCCATTACATTCGGAAATCAGTCGATTTAACTTTTGGTCTGCAGCATAGGATTTTATACACAGGAAGACCGCGCCCTTAAATATTTCATCCTTTCACGGTATATTGGGTGTAATGATTTACTGTAATCCGATCAAACTACCTTCAACTCATTTTTCCAAGTAAATAGGTACTTAAAAACTAATTCATCTAATATAGATTGTTATGGCACACCCTTCATAGAAAATAATTAGAAACCGAGTTGAATTGTAACAAAGTGAAAATATAGTTTTTGTCATTCTAAAGCCCTCTGAAATAATAAAATAATTTGTTCGTGAATACTAACCCCACTACCCCTTTGTAACAATTAAAAACGGAGTAGAAATAATAAAAACTTTATTTTTAAATTGTATGTAATTATAGGTGTACTTTACACAGAGCCGGACAGTGGGCGTGGCGAAGGTGGCATTTGCCACGAGCGCAAACGATCTAGGGGCGCAAAATTTGAAATATTTTACTTAAAACAAAGACTTTTTTGACTAGAACAAAATTTTTTTTCGCTATAAACAAGAAAACGGGAGATGACGCGGGTTTTCCCCTTTATATATAAAATAGCACCCTGGGTAACATCCGCTTTACTTAAATCAATAAATAAAAAGAATTATTTGCATAAAAAAGTAATACAAAACCCTACAAATTTACAATTATTATTTGACGAATATAAACAAAATAGAAACAAAGTAAATGCCGTGATAAAAAAATATAAATTTAATTACTACAAAAATAAAATTGAATCTAATAAAAATAACTCTAAAAAATTATGGGATGTAGTAAATGAAATAAGTAGGAAAAATTTAAATTCAAAAACAATTAAATCAATAAAAAATGAGGAGGGAGAACTCCTAATAAGTGAAAAAGAAATAGCAAATGATGTTGTCGCCAGGGATCTCATCAACACACCTTTTAGTTAGTTCTAGAAACCTTTCTTCTTCGTCTCACACATAAATGCCGGAACATTGAATTAAAACACCTTGTGACTTCAATATCGATCATTTACTTTAGAAACACAAACGAATCGACTTTACAAACATTTAAAAAGCGGTAGATCAGCTCTTATTTAAGAAACAAATAAGTGTACTTACAATATTTGTGAGTATTTCACTTAAAACTACACAACACACTTAAAAACTAGCGTACAACTTTTAAGAATCTCAGAGGAAAGGAAGAAACGGAAAAATTTACATGTTAACTCTCTTAAACTCAAAGCCGGAATCGGAAGTACTTAAAAAATGAACTCGCCCAACTTCAAAACAAGCGTTGCTATGCACGTGGAAGGGGTTAGGTAAGATTCGCCGGCAAGTCATCAGCGAAAAGTCACATAAGACGGGCAGGCCCGGCTTACGACCTTTAAAGTGGTTCAGACGTGTTCTGAACAAATGAGTTAATAATAGATTTGCCAAAGTGGGAAAAACATTTGCTGAAAAAATAAAATTTGATCCTAAATATAAAGAAAAAATTAGGGGCTTTCCTAACTCATTTTTTATTTCAAATATAGAACCCAGCGAAGTCAGAGAAATTATTAATAAATTAAAAAATAATAAAGCTATAGTCTGTCTAAGAGATAAGTCAGAAAGAAAGAAACACACCGTCAGGTACCGCTGAGACCGAAGCGCTCGGATTTCCATTGAAGAAAGGAGCCTCTTTAATGTCGCCAGCGCTGCGGCGTCTCACTCAAATAGAGCAACATAGGCGGTACCTTTGGCGGTGTGTTCCTTTCTTTCTGACTTGGACAGACTATACAGGTTGTGACGATATCAAAGCGGAAAGACTAAACTATCAATTCCTTATATACTGGAACCATTTACATATGTATTAAATAAATGTATAGAAGTTGGCTGCTTTCCTTCAATTTTCAAAACTACAATAGTTGTGCCGATATTTAAAAAATGTGAAAAAACGGACGTAAACAACTACGTTAGTCACACATATCTCAAAGGTCTTTGAACTATTACTAAAAGAAAAACTAACTAAATTTCTAGATAAGTATGATATTTTGTCGCATAATCAATACGGATTTAAATCAAACTCATCAACTGGGGACACAGGTTTACAAAAAAAAAAGGTCGGGACTATTTGACCAAACCACGCTATTCCTAGGTATTTTGGCGCCCTGAATCCGAATTCGGGCTCAGTTTTTCCCCAGCACGTCACGGAAACGAGATTTCAAGGTCATTTATAGATACTACATTCTGTGAGTCGGAAAAATATACAAAGGTTTTAAGCAGCAACCAAACCAACTCTCCCCCGTTGTCGAGGATGCTGAACACGATAGCAGTGGTGAAAATTCTTTTGGAGTTGACCCAACCCCCCAAACGGCCAAAAACTACCCCCAAAATGGGGGAATCGCGGATTCCGCGACTTCCATGACCTCCGCCGGCAAAATATATCTATAAATGACCTTGAAATCTCGTTTCCGTGACGTGCTGGGGAAAAACTGAGCCCGGATTCGGATTCAGGGCGCCAAAATACCTAGGAATAGCGTGGTCTGGTCAAATAGTCCCGACCTTTTTTTTTTGTAAACCTGTGTTATCCTTGACAAAATACGTTACTGAAGCACTCAATGAAAGCAAGCCATCTATGTATTTTCATTGATTTAAGAAAAGGCTTTCGATACGGTGAGTCATCGTCTACTATGTCAGTCGCTTGAGAATATTGGTATTAGAGGTAATTGTCTTCAAATTTTTTCTAGTTACCTTAGTGGTAGGTCTCAAAAAACCAGAGTGGGCGATGAACTCAGTAGTGAACAAGAAATAGAGTACGGAGTCCCGCAAGACTCTGTCTTAGGACCCATACTCTTCAATATTTATATTAATGGAAAATAATTGGTTTCGCAGACACACAGCTATCTTTTACCAAGACGACGACTGGCAAAGTTTAAAACTAACAGCTGAATCTGACTTTACTCTTATTTCAGAATGGTTACAACACAAATTACTTACGTTAAATATAGAAAAAACAAACTATTTACCATTCAGTTGTACCTCAGTAGGCCTTCCAAATTTTAATACGTTATCTATAGCTAGTAGAAGTGGCGAAATGAGTATTATGCCCGTTAAGAAAATGAAATATTTAGGTGTCATCATAGATTCTGACCTTAAATGGGACTTGCACATATTTTACATATTAAGTAAGTTGAGAACTATTTTATACAAATTTAGAAAAATGAAAGAAGTCTTACCTCTACGGCATTTAAGAACACTATATTATGCACTCGTAGAGAGTCATCTTAGATAAGGAATTTGCGCAAGGGGGGCTGCCTATAAATCGCACATTAAATATTTAGAAATAATGTAGTATGACAAACCCTCTAAATATCCATCTAATTGTCTATACTCGGAAACAAACATACTCGATTTGAGACAGCTATATTTTCTACAAGCTTGCTACTATTATCATTTAAAATATAGGTACTCAGCAACTCTTCCAGAGCATAAATATAATACTCGACAAAAAAACAATTACATGGTCCCCCTTATGACAAAAACTTCTACGCAACATACATTTACACTATACCTGCAGAGATTAAATCTATTTTAAGCAAATATTTGTTCAAAAAAAAGCTAAAAAATTTCATTCTCATCAATTCACGTGACAATTTAGAAATGCTTTTTGAATAATGTACGTTATATAAGTATCGTTCCACAAAGTAGGTACTCAATCTTATAGGTACTCTGATTCATTTGTATTTGTATTACATGTGTTTGTTTTAGTTGTATATTTAGAATATATTTATATTACTAACACTAAAATTATGTCCATGGTTTTTATTTTTATGTTATTATTAATATCATCTTTAATATAAGTTTTATATATTTTTTTAATACTTATTCATTGTACATATATTGGATTTTTAAAATGATACAATTTTTGTTCGTTTTTTTGCCGAAACAAGTATTTTTATGCTTATCGGCTTCTAGCTTTGCTTAAATTGTTTCAAATGTTACTATGAAATTGTTCTTATTATTATTTGAATAAAGCTCTATTATTATTATTATTATATATACAGAATTAATAAGTTCAACTCACTAATGGGTTGGTAGAAATAAAAAAAATATTTCCTTTAAAATAATTAGGTGTTTAACTCCAAATCTAACCTCATTTGTTTTGTATTTCTAATTACTCATACTTAATTACTTTCTACATAATTGCATGTTTTTTTATGTTTTTTTGCTTAAAATAGATAAAAACTAATAAGAAAAGATTTGAGATTTTATGCAACTTTTAATACAGATACGTCACTGGTACGGTACTGATTTGCTTTACGGTAAACGATTAAAAAAGAAGAAACATAACAGACCAAGACCATCACTAGTTTCGAAAAACGAAGACGAAGAAGAAGAACAATATAGAATAATGATTTTAAAGTCGGGAAAACACAAATACACTAACTTAGAAACAAATAAAATACTATATACTAACAAAAATCAAAGAAATGACATTATTGACAGTGACATTTAACAACTTTAACTTTGATGTCGGCTTATATCTAACTTCAGTTACGCAACCAGTGACGTAATTTCAACAATTGCGCAATATTCAAAAGGCACATTATAAAAATTAACAAAATGCTGGTAAAAATTATGTATGCAACTAAAATTAAAAAAACATATTGTGTTGTTAATTATTTATATAGTACTTGTTATTTATAAGATTTTAAATAGAATCTGAAAATTAGTTAAACACCCAATTGGGTGGCAAAGGTCCATAGAAACCGGCCAAATAAACATTCAAGTGATATCATTCAAATGATCATCCGATTATTAGTTTCATTCGAATACAGAGAATCCGACTATGAAAATTCATCCGATCTAGACAATTTTTTATTGAAATAAATTTTAAAACCAATGTTACGAATTGCGAATTTTCGTGGAATATATTTTTTTCATACCGAGTCAACTGAAAATTAGGCTTTTTTAAAATTTAAATTCGTATAAAATCGACAAATAAATATTTTGCTTTGAAAAAATTGCAGCTTATTTAAAAAACAAAGAAGAACGTTTTCACCAAGTTTAAAAAAAATATTTTTGCGGGACTTGAAAGTTAATAATGAAAAAAAAACTGTTTTGTTTTTTCGATAATTTTAAGGTTGTGTTGAAAAATAATTAATACAAAAGTTTTAGATTTAATTATCTACAACTTTTAAATTAATCTTTTTTTGATAGGACGCATACTTCAGCCACAAATCGTAAAAAACACTCAAATTGTATATTTACCCACCCCCTTCCGAAACTTTTAATTTATCGAATTGATTTTTTTTAATTTACTTATAATTTTTCCTAAATTTTTCGACCAACCACATACTGCTAAGAATTTTTTTGTTTCAAAAATGATTGACCCTGGTCTAATTAAAACATCGTTAAAGTTGAACTGAATAAAACGCCGATATATTATTTATTTATCAACTCCAAACACCTCATCACACAATCAACATATTCCAACACATAAACACACGAGATCAGGTCGAGAAACCGAAGATGAACTAGAGAATGATAGATAATACTAAAATTGAAATTACGAAATTAAAAACGCGATCTACGGACCTGCACAACAATAATCTTACTCAAGGTGGAGGTGCCATGCCAAAAATTGTATAATAATCTCCCAATACAGCTAAAATCTATAAATTCTTATGATAAGTTCAGAAGATCCACTAGGGCTTTTCTTCAAGAAAGACCATTTTACACAGTGGCAGAATTTTATAACTTTTGGGTTGCAGCATATAGGAGCAATAATTAAATTAAGTTAATTTGAAAATTTTAATTTGAACAATAATTTATAGTGACGGATATTGCATATCCAATGCAATTGTTATTGTTATTTTGTTTGTGTTTTGTTTTATCTAGTAATTTATTTTTATTTTTATTATGATTAATTTCGCTTTGTCTATAAAATTTTTGTAATTTTTCTATGACAATAAAGCATATTCTCTCTCTCTCTCTCTCATGACAATCAACTTTCGACCTAAATGACAACCAATGAAATCGCTGGGCTCATTTATTGTCGTAATGTTTAATGTATTATAAATAAACATTCAGTTAGCTCTATACTTGTTTATTTTAATATAATTCTTGCAATACAAACACATGTGTTACGTGGCAACACCATTTACTACATGTAGAGTGTGTTGCCTATCTTATGACATCTTCCCCTTTGCATTTAAATCAAAATAAATGAAATCAGTAAATAGTAACTGTAAGTTACTATGCACAACTTTAAACTAATACAAAAATAAAAACTAATATAAAAATCATTCATTGTAGTATACACAACTTTAACTAGTATAAAAATAAAAACTAATATAAAATAAACTCATTATATTTGGATGGTACTTTTATGGATCTCTGAGGCCGCTGGCTGCTCAGAGTTGCCTCATTTAAATCAGGGCATTTCTCTTCTGACTTATCAATACTGTTTGACCTAGAGTCCATAAAACTACCATTACTCTGTTCCTGATCTTCACCATTATAGTTTAAGTCTACATTATTATCAAGTTCTCTATTAGTCTGTGACTTTCTTAAGTGAAATTTATTTCTTCTCAGAGTTTGTGATCCTGTATCAATTATGTATGATCTAGGTGCCTCACATTTAGCTACCACAGTCGCAGGCTGCCATTCTTTGTCTCTCCTGTAAACAACTTTATCCCCCTCCTCCAGAGCAGGTCTCTTCCTTACATTTTTGTTATATTTTTTATATTTATAATTTCTTTGTTCTAGCATTTGTTTAAAATGTTTTATTTTTGGTTCTGTAGTCTCTACAACTGGTAGCTTTGTTTTTAATGTTCTACCCAACAACAATTGTGCTGGTGATCTTTGTAAACCAGTTATTGGAGTATTTCTGTATTCCATTAGAGCTGTTCGTAAATCACTAGATTTTTTTAAAATGTTCTTTGCAATTTGTACGAACCTTTCCGCTAATCCGTTTGATCTTGGATATCTGGGACAACTCGTTCTGAACTCAAATCCATAATTTTTTGCAAAGTTTTGACATTCTTTTGAGTAATAGGGCATATTATCTGATATAACAATATCAGGCACACCATGTGTTGCAAAGACCTGTTTAAATGCTTCTATTATATCGTAACTTTGCTTTGTCTTTATGGGAATAATCTCCAACCATTTAGTTAAATAATCTACAATAACCAGAAAATTATTTTTGTTGTATTCCAAGATATCTGATGCTATTTTTTGAAATGGTAAATCTGCCATCTCATGGGCGATTAATGGCTCTTTTTGATTAGAAAATGCATATCTTTCACAAATTGCACATCTCTTTATCAAATTACCTATATCACTGGACATTCCAGGCCAAAACATAATTTGCCTAGCTCTATCTCTAGTTCGATTGATACCAAAATGTCCTTCATGTAAAATTTTAAGCATTTCCTTCCTTAGACCTAGAGGAACTACAATTCTATCGTTATAAAAAAGTAAGCCATTGCTAACATGAAGCTCATTTTGTAAATTATAATAAACTTTTAATTCCCCACTACATTGCTTTATTTCCCAACCATTTTTACAAAATTCTACAACCTTTCTTAAAGTTATGTCCTCTACTGTAAGCTTTTTGAACTGTTCCTTTCTAGTTTCACTCATTCTTAGATGTTTTTCAATTGAGTGCACCAATTCCGTCATTTCCAAATCATCATCCACTCTCTCATTACTAAAATTTCTAGATAAATAGTCAGCAACATATAAATATTTACCAGGCAAATATCGAATTCGTATATCATATTTTATTAATTTTAATCTAAGCCTTTGCAGACGAGGTGAATTTATTTGTGCGATTTGTTTATTCATAATACTCATATTTGGTTTGTGATCTGTAATAATTTTTATTGATCGACCATATACAAAATTGTCAAACTTTTCAACAGCGTATAATATGCCCAGCATTTCTTTTTCTATTATTGCATATTGTTTCTCAGTATCTGTTAAACCCCTGGACCCATAAGCTACCGGTCTGCCTTCTTGCATTAAACAACAACCTATACCATTCTGAGAAGCATCTGTATGAATAACAATATCTTTATTAGGATCAAAATTTTTTAATGTTGTATTTTTATTTATTTCCGATTTAATACTCTGCAAAGCTTTATCATGTATCCCTGTCCATTGAAACAATATATCCTTTTTTAACAAACAACTTAATGAACTTGATATCTCTCCTAAATTTGGGATAAATTTTCTAACGTAATTAACAAGCCCTAACAATCTTTGTAATTCTTTTTTGGAATTTGGTGGTTTTAACTCATTTATTGCTCTAATTTTATCCTTATCTACCCTCATGCCCTCTTTATCAAAAATGTGTCCCATGTATTTCACCTCTGCCTGTTGAAATTGAAATTTTTCTTTATTAAATTTTATCCCCTTTTCCCTAGCTCTTTCTATTACTTTTTCCAGTGTCTTGTTATGTTCCTCTAAACTGTCCGTAGCAATAAGTAGATTATCAAAATATATCGTTGTGTTATTTATATCTCCAAAATTTTTAAAGTTCATTTTTTGAAAATATTCTGGTGCCAAACTCAGACCAAATGGCAACCTGAGAAACCTGTAGTAGCCAAATGGAGTAGAAAATGTAGTTAATCTACTTGATTCTTCGTCTAATTTAATTTGATAAAACCCATCTTTAAAATCTAGAACTGAAAAATATTTTTTACCTGACAATTTGCTAGTAATATCCTCAATGCTTGGGATTTCATAAAATTCACGCTTGATACATTTATTTAATTCCTGCGGATCTAAACATAGGCGTAACGTTTTATTAGGTTTTTCAATTATAACTAATGAATTGACCCATTCACTTGCACCCTCTACTTTTACAATTATTTGATTACCCTCAAGTTTTTCTAAAGCCGCTTGCAAACGGTCCTTAATAATTAATGGTATGCGTCTACATGGCCTAGCTACGGGTTCACTGTTTTTATTTAAAGTAATTTTACATTCGTCTTGAAATGTACCTAGCCCTTCAAAGACATCAATATTATCATTAATAAATTTAACCTTATTATTTACAACAATACTCTGGGTTTTCCTTATAAAACCCAACTCATAACATGTAGGTAAACCTATTATTGGTTTTACATTTAAATTTACAACTAAAAATTCTAAATTTACAAACTTTGCCAAACTTATTTTCATACTCTCACTGCATGCTTTATCCAACAGTCCTTTTGATATAATATTAACTTCGGACCCAGTATCTATCTTGAAATCTATGGATTTTCCATTTATTTTAATAACTTCTGACCATACAGTTTTCTTGTTTTGGACAACTTCTCCTATCTTTAGTAAACTGTGTACATACAGTAAATCATCTTCAGTTTCATTTGACTCATCTTTTTGCGAAATACTTCTAACTTCTTTAACTTTTGCTTTACAGGCTTTCATAAAATGATCATTTTTCCCACACTTATGAAATTGCTTTCCAAATGCAGGACATTCTCCATATTTGTGAGAGAGGTTGCATTTAAAACACACCCTGCTATTCTTACTTTCATCATAATTCTGTTTTTTCCTTATATAGTCTACACTTACATCCTCTTTATTTAAATTTCTCACCATTTTTAATTGCAACTTTGTTGCCTCAGCATTTCTACATAACTCAGTTGCTATTTCTAAAGATATATTTTGTGTATTCAATAATTTTTCCTGTATTTTTTGATCATTTATTCCCAATATTATTCTATCTATGAGAATTGAATCTTCTTGACTCTCTTATTCACATGTTTGCACTAATTTTTTTAAGTCACTCAAAAATTGGTCAAATGTCTCAGTTTCATCTTGACGTCTATTATTGAAAACAAATCTTTCATATGTTTTGTTTCTTCTAGGTGCAAAATAACTTTTGAACTCATCTACAACTTTTCCATATTCTTCTTTGTGAGCTTCTTCTTCAAATTTAAACGTGTTGAATAAGTCAACTCCTTCACTACCTATTAAGTTTAGCAATAAAGCCACTTTGACTTTGGATGGTTTACCATCTTTTTCTGTGGCTATAAGGTACGTTTCAAAGCTTTGAAAAAATTTTTTGAATTGCTCATTAGATTCCCTTCGTATCTCATAGGATCTGGTATTCTCCCCTCCATTTTTTATTTTTTTATTTTTTAACCTTACTTTTATTTGTTGTGTCTTTTTGCTTTACAAATATTTGTACTTCTATTTTTAAACTGTTCGCAGTGTTCGCAGCGCCATGTCGTAATGTTTAATGTATTATAAATAAACATTCAGTTAGCTCTATACTTGTTTATTTTAATATAATTCTTGCAATACAAACACATGTGTTAAGTGCTAAGTCTAACTAGGAACTGCCTCTAAAGTCATCGATGGCAACACCCCGTACTACATGTAGAGTGTGTTGCCTATCTTATGACATTTATAGCGCGCTGCCATCTATCGCACGGCTCATTTCGGGTCCAATGAAAACTCCATAAGATGAGCCTACTATGTTATCCTTATACAATGTTATAAGTGTTTGTCCCCCACCTATCTTTAGTTTTTTTTCGTTTTTTAGATTACAGTTCTAGGTTAAGAAATCAAGACATCTGGTTGATATCATTATGTCATTGTCAAAATTTCACACAAATGTCACTAGACTAGTTGAACCTTTTTCAGGAGTACCACAAAAACATTTGTAAAGTAATGTGTCCCCCCCCATCTATCTTTAGTTTTTTGTAATTACAATTCTAGGTTAAGAATTTAGACATCTAGTTATTACTATTAGGTCATTGTTAAGATTTCATACAGATGGCAATAGAATAGTCAAATTATTTTTCAGGTGTACCAATACTAAATTTTAATCAGGTTGTATTACTGGTTGTCCTGAGTCATTATTATTGATTTTTTATGCGGTTCTTTCGCCATTTTAGAATTAGATTGTAATAAAAATTTTTAATCTTGGTTTGTTATCTGTATTTGTGATTTATATGTTGAGAAAAAAGGAAAAACCCATGTATGAGAGATATTTTATGGATTTTTTCATTATCTGATGTTAATAGAAGTACGTATTCTTGTTTTAACCTTCCTTATAACTTTTTATAACGATAGTTGTCCAACAATCACTTGAGTTTGAACATTGTTTGTAGGCCCTGAAGAAGTTTATACACACAATAAACGAAACGTCGGCTGATTATTAAACGAGTTTCATTGTCCTCATCCGACAATTCCTGTAAAACTAATTACCATTGAAAGGACGCAATCATTTCGTGAATTATTATTATATTATAACATCATTATCTTTACCTGTTCTGTGGAATTAACATCAAGTTGACTGTTTAACAATAAAGCGCATTCAAGAACTTCATCCAAAGTTAGTATATTATCGTAGTATGCGCATATTAGTTCTCCATATGAGTATCCTAGAACTGATGCAACATTGAGCTTCAAAGATTTTAAAATATTTGCTATACCAATTTGCACAATTATGCTTCCCAAAACATTAAATTCTTTTCTGATTTCTTTTTTCGGATTTAAAATGGTGTTGCTTAACGATAATTTCTTAGATGTTAAAAATTTGTTCACCCTAAGAATAAATAATGTACTTTGTAAGTTGAAATAATTATTTTATATCGTACCTTTGAAGCGTATTCTGAAAGCACGGTACATTGGAAAATTCTGTATAATTAGTTTCCCACGAATCCAATTCACCAAAAAGTAAGTAAAGTGGTAATATTTTTAGCGTGTCAACTTCATAAACTGCTCTATGTATTTCGCCACTTTTGGAAATAATAGTATATCCTCTATTATGATGTGTATCGATGTATTTACTGTAACAAAATTAATTGGACCCAAAATTTTGTGTGATAAAAGATTTACTATAAAATATTCCTTACCTAAAAGAGCTCTGTAGCAACCTGATATGATCTACATTTAGGGGTCGCCTATGGCCTAAGTCATCTAATAGAGTTACTACTGCCTCCTCTGATCTGCCACTAACGAAAACTATTCTAGGTAAGTCATCAGTAGGTTGTACAATAGGTGATTTTTTCATAATACCCTTCAGTATTGCGTGCGCATTAGTGCCGCCAAAACCAAGACTGTTTATACCTAAAACAGAACAACACTTGTTTATACCAATTAATTAAATTGGGAAATTGGAACCTTTGGTTTATCAACTAAGTTGAAACACTATCGTCGACCACTCAACCAAAACACAAATTTTAACACACTCTACGCGCGTTTCGCCAACTATGTTGGCATCATCAGGAGTTGATGATAGACTAAACAATTAACTATTTCTAACAGCTATTTATACTAAATGACTAACACCCCTCCCCCGGTGGTGCCGAGCCCCGTCATCTCCGGTGACCTAATCAGCCAAGGATGACTAACCCTTCCGTAAACTAAAAAGCGGACTAAGAGGAATTCGTCCTTTGTCTCTGTTTAAACTAGTTTTACATTTACCTCAAATTTTTTAATTTTTTTAATTTTTTTAATTTTTTTTAATTTTTTAATTTTTTTTAAATTTTTTAATTTTTTTAATTTTTTCATTATTTTTTTAATTTTTTTAATTTTTTAATTTTCTTTTTTATTTTTTTTTAAATTTTTTAATTTTTTTTTTATTTTTTTATAAAAAAAACCTTCTAACAAATATAAAACGTTCAGTGCACCCTCTTGAAGAGGTTTTATCAATTTTATCAATTTTACTTTACACTTAGTCATGTTTTTCAATATATATTGGAATCCCTTTTAGAGGTATCTCAAACAAATTTTGACGTAAGTTTTTATTGTTAATTTCTTGTATTTTTTATATAAAAACTTGTAAACCCCATTTTAGGTGGCGGCTCTGAGGATGACCTTTAAGGTCGAAAGCGCTTAGCTAATTATTAATTAAAATTTTACACACTTTAAAGAGATTTTTAATTTCTTAAAATTTACAAAAAAAAATTTTCTTCGATTCTACATTTAAGTGTGTACAAGTCATACAGTCTTTTCTAAATTTATTATTGGATACATTTTTAAGTAATTTTACAGGTTTGTGTATTTTGGGAAGGCAATGCGACCCATTGTGTCTACAATAAGCAAACCTAGTTATAATATTTCTAAATGTTATCAAACGAGTTTGAAAATTTACCTTCACAACTTAAAAAATTTTCTGTTAAAAAATCTTTAGATTTCATAGATAAAATTAAAAATACTTCAATTCAAGAAGGCGAAATTTTAATCTCGTTTGATGTAAGTTCATTGTTTCCTAGTGTACCGATTCCGCAAACCTTGGAATATCTTGAAGAATTACGCAAATCAAACGACTTGGGTGACGAAATTACGCAAGAATATTTGCTTTTGGCTAAACTTTGCATGGATCAAAATTATTTTCAATTTAGAAATGAATTTTTTAAACAACATGAGGGAACTGCTATGGGCAATTGTCTATCACCGTTCATGGCAAATCTCTTTATGAGTAAATTCGAAACCAAGATTAGTCAAGAATTTGAGTATTTCCCAAGGATATGGTACAGATATGTGGATGATGTATTTGCTGTTTTCGATACTAAGAAAACTAACTTAGTTGAATTCGTGACAAAATTAAACTCAATTCCCATCCATAAAGTTTACCTATGAAATAGAAAATAATGGACAACTACCATTTTTAGACACTTTGGTTATCAGGAACGAAAATAAGTTAGAATTTGACATTTTTAGGAAAGATGCCGCCACAAGCAGGTATATTCCATCAGATTCTTTTCATTGTAATCAACACAAGATGGCTAGCTTACATTTCCTAGTACATCGTTTATTTAACTTCCCACTAAGTAAAGAAAGATTTAATAAGGAAAAGAATCTGATTAAGGATATAGCTGCAATAAACGGTTATGACGAAGACTTAGTTGACAAACTAATCAACAAACGTAAATTTAAGAAAAACCTACGCGACACCACCTTTTGCCAACAAGGAAAACAGACTGAAAAATTCGTTTCAATACTGTATAATCCCTCTTACACCAAAGGACTTACCAGCGTGTTCAAAAAAGCGGGTTTAAGTTTAGTTTTTCAGTCTAACAACACTTTAAAACAATTATTAGGTAGGTAATCCCAAGGATAAAAACAGTAATTTGGAAAAAAGTGGTATTTACGAAATTAGTTGTGGGGATTGTGATAGATAGTATGTTGGGCAGACTAGACGCTCTGTACAGGTCAGATTTAAAGAGCACATGGCTCACTTAAAGTATGGGCGTACTTTTAATCAAAATCATAGAGTAAGTTAAATTACTTAAAAATGTATCCAATAATAGATTGTTGGACGCATTTGAAAGTATAGAAATAGGTAAATGTAAAACTAGTTTAAACAGAGACAAAGGACTAATTCCTCTTAGTCAGCTTTTTAGTTTAATCCATTAGGTACGGGCGGGTTAGTCATCCTTGACTGATTAGTCACCCTTGGCTGATTAGGTCGCCGAAGATGACGGGGTTCGGCATCGCCGGGGAGAGGGTGTTAGTCATTTAGTATAAATAGCTGTTAGAAATAGTTAATTGTTGCTGGAGCAATAGGTGGAGGGTCTCATTGAACCCTCAAAAAACACAATTCATCATCTTTAAACATCCGAATTCAAAAAGACCCACCCAGCTCCCCCAAGACGTCAATGTAAACCTCCAGGGAGTCAGGCTCGCTCAACAAAGAGAAGTAGACTATTTGGGTGTTCGATTCTCTCAAACACTTAAATGGTCTCCTGACCTTGACAACACGCTCGACAGAATGCGTAAACGGGCCGGCCTCCTTGGCGCTTTATGTGGCCGGTTTGGTCGGTGCAACACCAAAACCCTGATTCATACTTACAACTTCTTCATACGCCCCGTTGCCGAATACAGAATAGTCCCATACGGCGTATTACCCCCCATCTAGCCCGAAAAATCTCCTCACTCGAGAGACTTATCCTACGACGATGCCAATATCTCCCCTATCTGTTTCTTTCTGGAGAAGTTTATAACAACGTCTCCAGCGCCCCAATTCTCTCTCGTTTTCAACTCCCAAGGAAAAAATACGTCTCTCACACTCTGAATGGCTCAAACACCCACGACCAAAACACCCTCCCATCTCCTGGCGACCTCGTCGTCTCCCCCTCTTCAGGAAACCTAAAGCCGAACTCCCACAACCCAACCGCAGACTTCTGGCCGACGCCCAAGACCCCCACACACCAGCGCGCACAGATAGCCTCAGGAAATTAGCTAGCTAGGTTACTTATTATTGTAATCAGGGCACTATACCCTGAAAAGGAGGAAAACTCCTATAGCAGGGAATTAGGAAAATGAAATGTCCTAGAAAAATGTAACACACTACCAAAAGATAATAAATAAACTAAAAAAAAAGTTAATTGTTTAGTCTATCATCAACTCCTGATGATGCCAACATAGTTGGCGAAACGCGCGTAGTGTGTTAAAATTTGTGTTTTGGTTGAGTGGTCGACGATAGTGTTTCAACTTATACCAATTAAGAAAAAAATTCTACGAACCGAACATACTACCTTTTTATGGCATCTAAGTACGAAGCAGATTTTTCCATTGAGCGATCATATGTGATCTTAAAAGTTACATAATCCAAATATTGATAGTGACAAAACAAAACAAAACGAATTGTGTATTAGTTTTTTTATTCTTACCTATTAGGGGATGCTCTTCTGTCATTTCGAGAGTTTCTCTCACGACTTTCAGCCTGCCTTCGACAATACCTTTAATATTGGGATTTGGAACATCGAAATTAATATTTGGGGCTACTTTGCCACTCTCCATAGCAAAAACAACCTTAAATAATGTTAATATATTAAAACGGGGAAAGGATTGCCTTAAAGGTAGTTTTTTACCTTTACGAGAGAGCACAAACCAGAAGCTAGTTCGGTATGACCTAAATTTGATTTAATGGAACCTATAGGTAGTGGAGTTTTTCGATTTTTGCCAAAAAACTCGTCGAAACTATTCACCTCCTCTGGATCTCCAACTATGGTACCTATAAATTAAAAAGTTCTTGAGTACGTTTCAACTTATTGCGTTGTGTTTTTGCATATTTTTGGTTTTTAAAAGCTTGGCTTGAATTCAAATTTTCCTTCAAATCATATTTATTGCAAACTAGTGCAGAACTTTGTTAAATGATGTCCGATCGTTATGAATTTTGGATATGATATTTTTCAATACTTTCCTGACCAAGTTTTATGACAATAAAAAATATAGGACGTCTCATAAAAGCTACGTAATTTTTTTTTTGGCTAGAATACACAAAATATCGTCATTTTGCAGAGTAAAATGGTGAGTCGAGAAAACTTTTTTATCTTTAGAGATAGTTAACTACTATAAGCGAGAAAAATGTTGCCAATAGAGCAAGGAAACTTTTTTATTTTAACTTTTTATTCATACGACGTTTAGTTTGGGTTGTGTACTTTTTTAAACCGAAGGAAATTAAATCGGCGCGTCGCATTTCTTGGCATTAGGATGCTGTGGAGCGAATAAAGCGATCAGTGTGTCAGAGTGAGTAAACACCAAAGCCTTCTTCAAACGTGCAACAAAGATGACGCGCATTACAATATTATTGTGACACTACAGGGTTTAAAACACAATATTATTATTATCTAATTAAAATATTTATTTTTCAATGCATTTTTCCTCACACTGGCAACTTATATTGCATCTTACATTTGCATTAATTTTTAAAAATGTAGGTTTTGCCTTTTTGGACATTAATTTTGGCAGTATACCAACGATGCGTGCGTGGAGGATAGCTGCTTCCCTTTTTAAGATAGGAAAAAATGTTTCAAATAAAAGTTGTAGATAGCAATGAAAGCTATGTTCAAAAAATAACTACCAACATACAAAGTGTCCCATAAATGTGTGACTTATCAAAGTTATGTTTTTTTAAATGAAACACCCTATATATTTTTACTCGATTGAATTCCTTCGGAAGAGTGCTTCTCAAAAATATAGGGTTGTATGGGTTTATACCAGGTGGTTCTGAAGTTATGGTCACATTTATGTCCCAAAATGGTTTCATTCAACACCAAATATCTCAAAATTAATAAGTAGGAATAACAAAAATTTTTCACCAAATATCCTCGAACATGGTGTATTTTGATTTGATATTCATAAATTTACCGAATGGCACTTTTCCCATACAGGGGCAACCAAAACTCGGGATCATTTTTTTTTCACTTTTTTCAAATGGAACACCCTGTATATAATGTCATACCAGAATAGTCCACACTATGAGCTTCCAGAAAATGTATGGGTTTGCCTACTTGATTTTCACTGGTAATGTATCTAATTCTTAAGGAAAGTATGAAAAATGTCATAAAAGCAATAATATTTTTTTATTCAATGATGGACAAACATGGAACAATATAATCTCAAAAATTGTAAAAAACCGTCATTTCACAGTAGACGTTCAAACAATTTTGAGCTATGCATAAATTAAGTCTATCTACGACTTCAGTTAAAGTTGATCTTGTAGTAGAGCGAAGAAATCCTCTAATTCTATTTTTCCTTCAGCGTCGTTGGTTTGCCGCTAATTTATTTTTTTGCTCACTTCTTGTGTTTCACATTTTCTGTTTTCACAAACCTCTCCTTCGAAAACTCTCGAGTCGCATATCGAACTGCATACATTTCTACTGGCTAAAAGCAGTTTCTGTAACATCTATCCGGAATGTAGATCATTTTATCAATTATATCAAATCACCCTGGGAACATTTGAATATTACAGGAACTGTCAACAAACATGACATTTTATTATCGAAGTGAATTTATAGTTTAAATCTAATATTTTCTCGTTTCGAAATGAAATTATCCACTGAAGAAATGATAAACATGATCTACATCAAATATTATGGTTTAAATTATAAATTCACTTCGATAATAAAATGTCATCTTTGTTGACAGTTCCTGAAATATTAAAATGTTCCAAGGGCGATTTGATATAATTGATAAAGTGATCTACATTCCGGATAGATGTTACAGAAACTGCTTTTAGTCAGTAGAATGTATGCAGTTTGATATGCGACTCGAGAGTTTTCGAAGGAGAGGTTTGTGGAAACAGAAAATGTGAAACACAAGAAGTGAGCAAAAAAATAAATTAGCGGCAAACCAACGACGCTGAAGGAAAAATAGAATTACAGGATTTCTTCGCTCCACTACAAGATCAACTTTAACCTGAAGTCGTAGATAGATTTAATGTATGCATAGCTCAAAACGGGTGATTGTTTGAATATCTACTGTGAAATGACGATTTTTTACATTTTTTTGAGATTATTTTGTTCCATGTTTGTCCATCATTGAATAAAAAAATATCATTATTGCTTTTATGACATTTTTCATACTTTCCTTAAGAATTAGATTACCGGTGAAAATCAAGTAGGCAAACCCTACATTTTCTGGAAGCTCATAGTGTGGACTATTCTGGTATGGCATTATATACAGGGTGTTCCATTTGGAAAAACTGAGAAAAAAATGATCCCGAGTTTTGGTTACCCCTGTATGGGAAAAGTGCCATTCGGTAAATTTATGAATATGAAATCAAAGTACACCATTTCCGAGGGTATTTGGTGAAAAATTTCTGTTATTCCTAGTTATTATTTTGAGATATTTGGTGTTGAATGAACCCATTTTGGGACAAATGTCACCATAACTTCAGAACCACCCGGTATAAACCCATACAACCCTATATTTTTGAGAATCACTCTTCCGAAGGAATTCAATCGTGTAAAAATATATAGGGTGTTTCATTTAAAAAAACATAATTTTGATAAGTCACACATTTATGGGACATCCTGTATATTGGTAGTTATTTTTGGAACATAGCTTTCATTGCTATCTACAACTTTTATTTGAAACATTTTTTCCTATCTTAAAAAGGAAAGCAGCTACCCTCCACGCACGCATCGTTGATACACCCGGTACAATTACTTAGGTGTTTAACTCCAAATCTAACTTCATTTGTTTTGTATTTCTAATTACTCATACTTAAGTACTTTCTACAAAATTGCATGTTTTTTTGCTTAAAATAGATAAAAAATAATAAGAAAAGATTTGATTATATTAACAAAAAAATATTAATAAATCAAAAATAAATGCAAAATCAAAAACCCAGGCTTCAACAAAAATCAAAGAAATGACATTATTGACAGTGACATTTAACAATTTTAACTTTCATGTCGAGTGAATTCGTTGAACTTTCGATTCGGCTTATATCTGACTTCAGTTACGCGACCAGTGACGTAATTTCAACAATTGCGCAATATTCAAAAGGAACATTAGAAAAATTAACAAATTGCTGGTAAAAATTATGTATGCAATTAAAATTAAAAAAACATATTGTGCTGTTATTTATTCATATAGTACTTGTTATTTATAAGGTTTTAAATAGAATCTGAAAATTAAACACCCAATTATTATCTTTGCGTTCGTAACCAAACTTTAGAATTTCAGGCAGATCTGGCTTTAAAATATATGCCGTTTTGAAAATTGCGCATTGTAAAAATGCACTTTATAAAGCTGAAGAAATTGAAATGGCCGCTATTGTTAAGGCGAATAAAGAAAATGCGGACAAAATAGGGATAGTAAAGTTTGAGAAAAGGAAACAAATCTGAATTCTATAAGGATGTCTTAAGAGAAATTAAAAATGTACCTGTTGAGCTTTCCTGCATACCAATAGAAGAATGCGACATTTCTTACACCGCTTATATAATAGATATGAAGCCTCAGAACTGTGGTACAATAGTATGCATTGGTGATCGTTATGATTTTGAAGAAAGCTTAAAGCAAACAGAAAGATATAGAAGATCGAAAAAATGTCATTTCGAAACATACGAAATAAGAGACGAACTTGATATACCTGATTGGAAGAAATTTATATCAAATCCTTATAATAAAAAGAACCATATTTAGCACAAAAACTAATGAATGAAAATTATGTTATACCTGAAAATGTATTGACAGGAATGTCAGAAGATAATCAAAGAACAATAAAATGCACAAAAATGGAGTCAAAAGTGTTTGATGAAGCTGATACTAGAATATTGGCAATTATTATTTTTTTTATTATTTTATTAACTTGTTATTTATTTATTGGACACAGATGTTTTTATTTTATTCTTTTATTGGTTTAATTCCAAGATTTTCTTGTAAACATCGATTCTAACCTCACTTAAAATTTGACAGGTAAAATTTCCTTACCATTTTCTTTCTTCGATCAAAGTGGCTTTGATTTTGGTTTTCTTTTGTTTTCACAATAAGAATTGATGTGCACTGTTCGAAAGATTTTTAGCAAAAGCCTTGCTTGACAGCAAGTTTTGGTTTTTATAAACCCTCATGTTAAAGCCGTCTAGATCGGGATTTGACATAATTTTCAATTAAATTATTATAAAATTCAAAAAAAAATTAATTTTTATATGCTTTTTGACTATTACCAAATCATTCCTGAGATAAAAAGAATGATTTTGGTATAGTTTATTTCCTATTCTAACTTATATTAAATGTACATGAAGACTTTTTTACTTTCGTCATTATCGATTTTATAAATTGTATTAAACTTTATTATTACTGGCAGGCTGGGACAAACACAAAAGTCAGCCGTAGCAGAGCACGCTCTCTCTGAAGGTCGCAATATTCTTTTTAACGAGGTGGAGATTTTACATCAAACGCAGCGTTATCGCGTTACAGCGTTACCGAAAGGAAGAAATTACGTTCCTAAACCCAGACTGGAAGCGAGTTCTTCGACATACATCAAGTACGCCGAAACCTCGCGCCACCACCACCACCATCCCCACCCCAGCCCCCCTACTGCAGCGCATAAATATATATATAAATATATATATATATAAATAATTAGACCGAGCGAACCACTGTCGACATCCCCCCCCCCTCAACACCCCTATGGAGATAGAAGAATTTTCTACACAACTCCAAAACCTCATCACCGAAGCGGTTGATCAAGCCATCCCACTGACCACGGTCAACACCCAATATCAAACCCTGCCCCCCCACATCATCACCCTCATACGCCAAAAACGCCGTATATACAGACAATTTGTCCGTACAAGAGACCCCATCCTAAAAACCGAATGGAACCGCCTCAACGCCACCACCCGCCTCCTAATAAACAGGCACAAAGAGACTGCTTGGAAAAAGGTAACCAGTAAATTGGACTATCGAAATGGATCTCAATTTTGGGACACATTTCACCGACTTACTGGCCAAAAATCTAGGACCCACTCTTACCTCGAAGTCAATGGTCAAATCCTACAGTCAAACGAACAGAAAGCCTCAGCTTTCAAAACCCACCTTCAGTCCACCTACACCCCTATCGAAAACCCCAACTTTGACCCTGACTTCCTAGCAGAAACAAACAACCAAACACTCCAACTCCTAAACACCCCCCACCACCACCTACCAGCACACCCCCTCACCACCCCCTTCACCCCCGAAGACTTGGCATCCGCCCTGACTCAATGAGCAGGAAAACTCTCAAAAAACTCCCGGCATCTTTTCACACACCAATCACCGACCTAATGAATGCCTGTCTTCAACAAGCATACTTTCCCGTATCCTGGAAAACCGCCCATACCACTCTCATCCCAAAACCAGGAAAAGACCCCAAAAATCCCGAATCCTACAGACCCATATCCCTAATAAACGTACTGGGTAAACTCTTCGAGCTCCTGCTCAAAGAGCGAATCTGGGACGACCTCGACTCCCGCCACATCATCTCCTCCTACCAACACGGGTTTCGACCCCAACACAGCACCCAAGATGCCATCCTCAACCTACACACCCAAGCCTCTGTTGCCCTAAACAGCAAACAAGCCACAGCCGCAATCCTCCTCGATGTCCAAAAAGCTTTCGACCAGGTCTGGCATGCCGGGCTTGTTCGGAAGCTCGAGGCCATCAACCTCCCCCTCCCCATCATCAAACTCCTCCACTCCTACCTCACAAACAGGATCGTCAGAGTCAAAGTTGGCAACCACATCTCCGACCCCTTCACTCCGCTATCGGGAGTCCCCCAAGGATCTGTCCTAGCCCCCCTTCTATACCTCATCTACACCCACGACTCGCCAGCCCCCGACCACCCCCAACAACACTTCCAGCTCTACGCTGATGACACCGCCCTGATCGCCACCGCCCCCACAACCAGGATCCTCAACAACCGAACCCAAGCCCTCATAAACCAATATAACCAAGCCATCATTTTCACCCACCCTAATCTCACCACAACAAGAAGACTGACAACCGACGACATCCACCTCACGCTCTGGGGAGAGAGACTTACCTTAAAGAACGAGGTCGTCTACTTGGGAGTGCGATTCACTCGCACTCTCAATTGGAGGACCGACGTTCAAAAAACTCTAGACAGAGTAAGAAGGCGAGCCTCCCTAGTCGGAGCGTTATGCGGAAAATTCGGAAGATGTCACCCGAGCACTCTCCTCCATACATATAAAACATTCATAAGACCAATTCTCGATTACAAGTCACTAGTCTACTCCGTCCTCCCAAACCACCTCCAACACGCCATCCTGGCCACGGAAAGAAGAGTTCTGAGGAAAACTCACTACCTACACCCCAGACATCCCAGCCACCAAATCTACGAAACCACCCAGATAACCAATATTCTTTCTCGTTTTCAGAAACTACAAGCAAACTACGCCAACAGGACCATCCAAGGAGAGAACACCGCCGCCCAGACCACCCTCAAGACAACATACAAGCAAGGACACAGGACACCCAAGAAGAAGCTACCCCAACCCAACCTCCGGATCATCA
Source organism: Crepidodera aurea (assembly GCA_949320105.2). Taxonomy (NCBI): domain Eukaryota; kingdom Metazoa; phylum Arthropoda; class Insecta; order Coleoptera; family Chrysomelidae; genus Crepidodera; species Crepidodera aurea. Next base: position 69,583,278 of record OX439475.1, on the reverse strand, counting down.
GAGAAGCCCAGGACCTCCCAGAAGACTATGAAGATCTACTAGAAAACGCCCCCCTAGACTTAAGATAACAATAATAACAAACTGTAAAACCAATAATTAAGTAACATTGTAAAGAGTTTCGGCACTAGGTTTTCTGTGGTTTCCCTAGGCCATTGCACACCAAAATTGGTAACTCTTAAACGGGACAACAGGGGGCCACAGCCTTCTCCCAAAATCCACAATCACACAGCTAGTAGGGACATTTATTGTAAAAACATGAATTTTTTTTTCTCTTTCAGGCCCTGAAAAGGACAATTTCCTATAGTAGGGCACTAGGATAACAAACCCCAAAATTGTAAAAATGTAAAAACAAATATCACATAATAAACATATTTAAAATTAAAAAAAAAAAAAAACTGTCGACATGATATCCAAGCCGCCTGTCAATCAGGCAAAAATACGGCCCCAGGGCCCGACTCCATCAACAGAAGAACGCTAAAACATCTACCTGAATCCATGTTTCCGATCTTAACCCTTCTCCTTAACGCCTGCCTCTCCCAATCCTACTTTCCCCTTGCCTGGAAATCCGCCAACACCATCCTAATTCCAAAACCAGGCAAGGACCCCAAATCCGTACACTCCTACCGTCCCATCTCTCTCATATCAGTCCTTGGAAAACTCCTTGAACTTCTGCTCAAGGAGAGAATATGGACCTATTGTGAAGAGAGAAACATCATCCCTCAATCCCAACATGGATTCAGAAACCACCACTCCACTCAGGACGCAATCTCCTCACTCCACACAATTGCCGTCACGGCAGTTAACTCTAATCAAATCTCCTCAGCCGTTCTTCTGGATGTTCAAAAAGCCTTTGACCAAGTCTGGCATGCCGGATTAGTCAAAAAGCTCATGAACATAGGTCTCCCACTTAACATCACCAAACTCATCCACTCTTATCTCTCGGACCGTACCATCAAAGTCAAAGTAGGCAACGCCCAGTCCGAACCTTTCACTCCCCTCGCTGGAGTGCCCCAGGGCTCCGTCCTGGCCCCCCTCCTCTATCTCATCTACACCTGCGACCTCCCGCCTCCAAACCACCCGTCATCAACCCGCCTTCTATACGCCGACGACACTGCTCTGATTTCGGTAGCCCAAAACTCTAACCAACTTAGCATCAGAACCCAAAACCTACTGAATCAGTTCACCAGCTGGAGCAATAGGTGGAGGGTCTCATTGAATCCTCAAAAAACACAATTCATCATCTTTAAACATCCGAATTCAAAAAGACCCACCCAGCTCCCCCAAGACGTCATTGTAAACCTCCAGGGAGTCAGGCTCGCTCAACAAAGGAAAGTAGATTATTTGGGTGTTCGATTCTCTCAAACACTTAAATGGTCTCCTGACCTTGACAACACGCTTAACAGAATACGTAAACGAGCCCGCCTCCTTGGCGCTTTGTGTGGCCGGTTTGGACGGTGCAACACCAAAACCCTCATACACACCTACAACTCCTTCATCCGCCCCGTTGCCGAATACAGAGCAGTCCCATATGGCGTACTACCCCCCCCCATCTAGCCCGAAAAATTTCCTCACTCGAGAGACGTATCCTACGACGATGTCAATATCTCCCCTATCTGTTTCCTTCTAGAGAAGTTTACAACAACGTCTCCAGCGCCCCAATTCTCTCTCGTTTCCAACTCCTACGGAAAAAATACGTCTCTCGCACCCTGAATGGCTCAAACACCCACGCCCAAAACACCCTCCTCACCCCATGGCGACCTCGTCGTCTCCCCCTCTTCAGGAAACCCAAAGCAAAACTCCCACAGCCCAACCTCAGACTTCTGGCTGACGCCCAAGACCTCCCCCTCCCCCCGAACACCAGGATCTAATGGACTCCGCCCCCCACCATAAGGTAAACCCCCCACAAACCCCAACACCCCAACATACAATACCATAATAATATAATAAATAGAACATAAGAACCACCTATACAGAATCGTGATATTTAGGTTTTCGTGGTTTTCCTAAATCATATTTCCCCCCTTAGATTGGGCACCGTTTTCCCCAAACAGAAGGGTGGAAATAGCAAAATTGGCGATTCTTAGATAAAAAAACTGGGAAACAGCTCCAGCCCACACAGGCCCCAACCAACACACACAAAACATAACACACCAGCGCGCACAGAAACCTTAGGAAAAATTTAGCTAGAAATGTCCTAGAAAATGTAATATATACCAAATGAAAATAAATATTAAACTAAAAAAAAAAAAAAAACCACTGTCGAATCAGTCAACGTCGGGAAGCACGGAAGATCACTTCGCCCACTGTCTCATCGCCTTTGATAATGTCTACCGCATCCTAAGACCGGTTTCGGTCTTAGGATGTCGAATCTAATAAATTAAAATTCCTTACTGGTTTACTCACTTTGTATTAATCTCTGAAAGGGATAAAAAAGAAGAGAGTGACATCTTGACTAGATTCAGTCAAAATTTAATGTCAATACTCTCTTCTTACCATAGATGGTAGCACATCTAAAAATATTATCTTATAGCGGATATAGCTATTGACTTGTACGAGTTTGGAATTTTATTTATTGGATTCGAAAAGCCTAACTGATGAAGTCGAAAGACAGAAACCGGTCTTAGGATGTCGAATCTAATAAATTAAAATTCCTTACTGGTTTACTCACGTAGTATATAATAATTGTAATTTTCATTGTACCAATTTGTATTTAAATGAATAAATTGTTTATATTTACTTAATTTACTCAAAAAATAATCGTATCAAATACTATACGTACTTCAAAATAAATACGGTTATACATCTCAAACTTCCTGCATAATTACAAATCGTGTCAGTTTGACAGAACAATATTTAAACTGTCAAACTTACACTCTTTGTAATTATGCAACAAGTTATCGATGTATAACCTGATTATTTTGAAGTACTTATAGTATTACTACCGATAATTTGTGTATTATCGAATAAAAGTTTTGTATTCTCTTTATTTGGCTTTTCACATTATTTAATTACAATATATATTGGGTTAGGTTTTATAGGTTAAGCAGACTGTATTTGGTAATTTGGCACAAAAAAATCCTACCTTTATTTATCCAGAGCGTTTCACAAGAATCCAACATCAATTTTGGCACCAGGAAAGAAAAATGGTAAATAGGGAAATAGGAATGGGTGTATTTTCACTTAGTTACAATCTACGATCTCGCCGGTCCGTTTCTTAGAAAAGAACAATTTATATCGTGTATACGAGGTACAACGGTTCGAAGTCAAAGTCACAGACCACCTACCTATAGACGGATCACGCCATTGTTACAATTTGGAAACAAATTGTCTCCATCTAGGGCTCTGCATTCGAAATAAAGTTATGTCAATCAAGCATGGCGGGAAATTTGAATTATTCATAAAGCCGCGAATTTTAAATAAGAGGGTTGATTACTCTTCTATTTGGAAATAAAACCACTTATTTGAATGAAAAAATGTTTTAATTTAACGTTTCGACTTTACTTCGAAAGTCGTTGTCAAAAAATTGATATAATAAAATATAATTTACTATAGTAAATTATTATTATACTATTTTAAATACATATATTTCGAAGCAAACTCGAAACGTTAAAATAAAACATTTTTTCTTTCAAATAAGTAGTTTTATTTCCAACTAGAAGAGTAGTTAAAGTACCAAAAGCCACACTATACACACAATAAAAAAAAGTTCGATTCAAAATATTTTTTATTGTAATAAGAGTTTTTTATCATTGAGTAAAAATAGAAATTATTAGTCACAACATCAAAGTGGTTTAGAAAATGAAATTCTTTATTTCTGACACTTCAACAAACTACTTGATGAATAATTAAAAAGCGTCTATGTTCCATCCCTTTTGGGAAGAAGACTATACTGAATAATTATATAGTGGTGTTTTGTAAACCACTTGAAGACATATGGTTAAGATGTGGATTGAGTTATCAGTTAGTCCAAATGTAAACAACACATGTAGTAAATTCTTGGCTTATCTTCCTTCTTCCTTCAGATATGTAAAATAAAATTGAATTTTCGTATATGTACTTATGTAACTTATTTTTTCTTGGTGTTATTGTATTTTTAGTAATACCCGACTGTTTTAAAAGCTGCAGTGGTGACAACATATTACTTCCACCCCCATTTCCTAAAAATGTATTAATCTATAAAACTAATTTTTAAATAAAGAAAATTATATATGTTACCTTCACATATTGCTGTCATATATTCTGTATCTTCATCTCTTATTACCATGTTATCTTCATTAGACAGCCCAAAATAACTGTTATCTACAATAATACTAATCTGAAAATGATTTTGATTTCTTAGTTTTATAATTTTGATAACAAAAATGAGAATGGTACTAGTTTTTAAAATATAATTTTAAAATCTTATGATCAGACCACTTGATCAGCTACTGAGGTTTTAGATTCATCTAAAAAATTAATAAATTACATTTTATTGTAAATTGGTAAATTTTGATGATTACTTACTCTGCAAGAATAGTGCTGACACAGCATTTAACTGTAGTCTCAGAGACCTAGTGGAAACTAATGTATCTTCAAAATGAATATGACAAATTCTTTTAGAAGTAAAAACTGCCACAAGATCCATATTATTTAATTCGGGGTTATTAACAGCATCTACCACTTTTTAAAACGATCCATATCTCTCTTGGGATTCGGGAATATGTGACGGGTATTTGTGGAAATATCAGCATAATTTGGGACACAACACTTTTATTATAAGGCATTATTATTAATTGTTTTACTATGCAACACTCACAATAAAATTATAATTATTACTCTTTACAGTCTTTACACAAAAAATTCAACTCTGTGCAGTTACTGTTACGAATTTACTTTGATTTACTTTCTTTGTAAAACAGGCCTACCCGCACACTACCTAGCGGATTTCTTTAAAACTACGGATTACAGTATTTCAGGGCTCTGCATTCGAAATAATAAAACGGTTTGACCTTGGGGTATTTGCGTGAAGTGTCTATTCACTTCTCGTCCTAACTGATACGCCCTCTGGTGAAAACTGCGAAAACTGAGCTAAGGAGTAGTTTTGACATTTGGGATTATTTCTTTAGCGTTGTTAAGTAATTTTCATAGTGTTTTTGTCTTGTTTTTACAAATAATTTTGATTTGTTGATCTTTTTTATAATGAGTAATCATTATTGTTGTGTACCTAAGTGTTCATCATGGGGAAAAAGAAACCCTGAACTAGTTTTTCATTCGTTTCCAAAAGCAGGAACGTCCAAACTTTTTTTGAAACCAAACTTGGCAATAGAGAATTAGTGGATAGGATCACAACATTAAAAATTGGCAAGAAAGTTTCAAATACCATGAGTGTGTGTTCTCTACATTTTACTGAAAGTGATTTTATTCCAAAAGGTATGGTAAAAATATTTAATTATTATTTACCACTTTGCTTTGATTTATTATTTACAGTTAGAGCAAAACGGAGAACATTAAAGCCTCATGCTATAACTTTACAAGAACATAAGAGGTTTTCCACTTTTACAGTGTTAGAAATAGATAATTTCCCAGTAATTTCATGTGGATTAGATTCCAATGCACTCGTTTGTAAACACAAACCATATATTTCTATCCACTCATAAGTTTCTATGGTCTTTCCCGCTAAAATAAGATGTCCTGCATTCAGGACATTTTCACCTTCAACTACAGATTTAGAATTAGCCGATCCGCCCAAATAGTTCATGTACTCTAAAATGCTTAACTTCATTTCTAAAAAATAATGGAAACAATAATTTGAGACTAAAATGTATTTGAGTAAAACTCCTGACTACTACTCACCTAAATACAACTGGAAATATCACACTTTTAAAGATATAAAATAAATGTTTATGTATAGTTTATAAAATAAAATGAATGTCACACTAAACACTAGACAAAAACAATACACAATTTACACCTAGAAATAATTCAAAAAAACAAAACTGATACCAAATAAACAACTTAAATACACATGAAATATCCCATAAGAAAGCACGAAGTAAACAAACTACTACTCCTTAGCACAGTTCCAATTTCACCGCATGAGCGCTGCAATCATAATCCGAGTTACCTATAGGTAGGTGGTTTGAGGTCAAAGTGATACTACAGAGAGAATATAATATATGAGAGTTGTCGACCCTGTAGTAACAGTTGGCATCGCGTTGGCAGAAAGGGGTGTCGGAACTAATTTTTACAGGCGGGATATTTAAATTTTTAGTTTGGATTATGGGTAGGTAAATTTTACGATTTGTCTTAAAATTGTTTATTATATAATTATTTCATTATAAAAAATAAAATTATATTTCATTTTTTCTAATGAAATAATTATAATTAATAAACAATTTTAAGACAGATAATTTAGATAAATGAGAAATCAACACACATTTAAAATTTTTACTAAAATTACATTATATTTAAGAATGTTAATCAAATCAAATTGCACATTATTTTAAAATTATTGACAAAAACAACAAATATTTTAATAAAAAGGAGATATAAATAACTAGATTCTCCATTTCCATGACAGGATCATGTCTGAAACAAAAAAAATTAAACGCAGTACACTAAGTTACAAAAAAAAGAATTATTTTTATTTGTTAGTCCTCTCGGCTAACTTTTATGAGCTGAGAAAATACGTATGACTTATGTTCTTGACAGGGTATTATTATTATAAAATATTATTCAACTACTTTTGGTGGCGTGTGATGTAAGGGTTCCAAAGTTAAAGCAAATTTATTAAGTCTGATGATCCTCACACAACCTTTGATCTTTGGATGTATAAGGAAGTTCTAAAATTTTGTATCACTGTTCACTTTGATTAACATCAGATGGAAATTTGAGAAATCTTTTGTTCTTAAACTCCAAATTGCGAAGTGGCCAAAAATATTTACTATTACAATTTTTTGCAATACAACTATGAAGAATTAGAGGAGAAGCGCTAAATATGGGGTACTTTTTTTTGAAGTTAAATATCGCATAGAAATATTTTTTCTAGGAAACTGTAAATACGTCTACTTACACTTCATTTTATGTACTGTCATTGTGTTAACTCAAAATGATAGGTTATTTGAATTTACTAATCAAAACCACTGCATAACCATACCTACTGCAAATACGATATTAGGCACTTAGCTATCCTAATATGGGGTACTAGTGTTTTCGAATCTGAGGTGCACAACCAAGGGTTTAAAATAAATGAATAATGCTGCAAAAATCTGATATTCATACAAAAAAGAGATTTTAATTAAAACAATATAAAAATACATATTATTTACAGAAATCACAAACATAATTTATATCATCGTACCCAGCACATTCCGAATGAGCCCATTTAAGACACATTACACATCTTATCCATTGCTCACCAGAAGAATCATCAGAAAAAGGAATTTCGCAAAACATGCATTCTGCATCATCTTCATCTTCAGTAAATGGTGACTCACAACCCTCTTCATCTAGGGTTACTTCGACCTCAGAAAGACGTGATTTTTCTCTTTACTCTAGATTTGGCAGGGCTGTTCTTTTTACTTAAACTTGTTTCTAACTCTTTTTTGTATGGGGAGCTGGTGACAACAACAGCTTTTCCAGCATTAGATCGTTTCTTTGTTGTTATATTGTAGCCTAACTTTGGGATAGGGATCAAATCAGAAGGTAACACTAGTTTTGCTGATGTTGAGGGCTGATTTCCAACTTTTTTGATGTTGAGGGCTGAACTCCAACTTTTGCTGACGTTGAGGACTGAACTGCCACTTTTGTTGATGTTGAGGACTGAGTTGTTACGCCTGCTTTTTCCATTGATAAATACATTTCGTCAGTCTCTTGAATTGCTGGATTGTCATGTAGAAATGGCTCCGCTACATAATCTGCTTCCCTGAAAACGTTGCGATCAACAGGAAAAAGGCCTGTTTTTTTAAAACCGTGTACTGCTGTCTCCACAACCGCTGCTCTCATGTAAGCCTTCCCAAATAGTTCTCCTATTTGATACACCGTCACAACACGTCCGGGATTTTGTTTTAACCAGCTTGTAATTTCTTGTGCATAAAATGTTTTGAATGGTGACATGAATGCAACATCTAACGGTTGCATCTTGTTGGTTGAATGCGGTGGTAAGCACACAATATGAACATTAATTTCTCTTCCTACATTGATGACTTCCAAATTCCTAGTATGACTGTAGTGACCGTCAAGAGCAAGTACAACTGGATCTTCCGGGGTGGGTTTTGTATGATTGATAAAATGTCTTAACCAATTAACAAAAATATCTTGTTGTATCCAGCCCGATGGATGACAAGCATGTATGGAACCAGGAGGCATACCATTCATCAATTCAAGTTTCATATTCTTCCTAGGAAAAATTATTAATGGAGGAATATAAACGCCCGTTGCGCAAAAACACATAACAGTTGTCATGAGGGAGCCTCTTTCGGCAGACGAAATGGCTGCAACTTGTTTTTTTCCTTTTAAACTGAGAACTTTTTGATGTTTATGTTGCACTATGGTTATACCTGTCTCGTCACAAAATACGTGCTGGAGTGTTTTACTTTTTCTAGCAAAGGTTCATAAATATCAAAAAACGATGCAACATTTACTTTGGTAAATGATCTCACTCGGGCATACGATATTCCCTGTGGCGTTCGAAATGAGAGTTCCGTATTCCGTTTTAGAAATCCTGCAAGCTATTTTGATCCTGCGCATTCCTTTCGGGTGCTGAATGGGCTTTTTTGGTTATTGTTCTTGCATAACTCAAAACTCAGTCTACAGATGTCTTTTCTAGTTAATCCAAAAAAATGTTTCTCTAAATTTAAACAATGCTTTACCAATTCCTTCTGCAGTTCCTTTGACAAAACTGGCTTCCTTCCTAGCCTTTTATCTACAACTTTTTCTGGTTCTTTATTCAATTTTATATACCTTTCCAGCGTAATCTGTGGCACTCCAAAAGTTTTTGCACTTTTCATGTAGCCCATTCTTTTCTCTCTACAAGCTTTAATAGCTTCTATCATATTTTCCTTGTTCCACTTTTTTCGTTGACTTAGCATCTGAAATAATACAATAGTACTTAACTATCTAATGAGAAATAATTAATTCTAATGTATTTCCTAATATGGGGTACCCCATAATAAGAAAAGGATGGTACCCCATATTAGGCATATTGTGGTTAAAACAAACCCCCTACAAAAATGTAAACAAGATGAAACTTGGAGCTACTTAAACTTTCATAGTAGATAGACAGAATCTTAGGCTTGTGATTAACTAAAATAGACATGAAAATCTTACCTTTTTCCCCGTAAAATACCTGTTAGTACGCACAGCAAAAACTTTCGACACGGTAGCTTGATACTTTTTGGTTAGAATAAAGTGATGCAATTGTTGCCGGTAAACGAAACTCCTACATATTACAGCGTAAGATCAAAGTGTAAGTTACGCTATTTCACAATAGATGATGGAAGTTTGGCGCCGGAAATGATAAGGTACCCCATAATAGGCGAGTACCCCATATTTGGAGTCTTTCCTCTATACCTGGTGATGACATTTTAAAGGTTCACTTACTTTTATTTCCTTTATTAAAACTAAAATCCTAAATAAATTTAAAACTAAACTAATCATAAATCCTACTCACCCTCGCCATCGCGTGCAATTCTAATTTTTGACACTTTCACTTTGACTTTGACAAACACAAGCCAGATTCACACCAACCAATGTATGATTGATTTTGTATATTTTCATTTTTAATGACTTAAACGTTAATATACTAGGATATTTTATAATATTTTCCGACATTAAAGGCGATATGTTAAAGTGTAATGTAATTTATAATATTTTTAATTTTATTCTATTCTGCTTATGTAAAACAGTCTTGTAGTACGCGCGACTGCAGCGACTTGATGCGCGGTTAGTTGCGCAGAAACGTTATGCCGTATACGGCCTACCCTTCAATCAGTCTCTTTTAAATTGTCTCTGTGATACTACTTTTACTAAATTCAAATCCATGTGACATATGCGTAGCCAAATTACTTAAGAGGGGCGTCGCGACAGGTATGCCAAACTACAAACACCAAAAATCCCCATCTTTATCTTTATCTTTTATTACTGTCTTTCTGCAATAATGAAGAGAGATAGATATCTTAAGACTTCAGTGAATCTCCTGTATGCTAGGTGGCGCTGCTAGTATTAAAATATAATATATTATTTGGGATATCTAAGGAATCTGAGAGAATAAATTTTCTTTATTTTCACGGTTCGTCTTGTCGCAGAGAGCGCTAATAATCCATTTGTCATGAGTTCGATACCGGCTTCAGCCACGACAGAAATTTTATTTTTTATTTTTAGGAAATTTCATTTTTTTTGTTTACTATTTTTTTTCTAGCATCAAAATAGAGATTATATTTTATTAATTTAATTAATTTTCAATTATTTTCGTATAAATCCGTTTATTTTAATATGAATAGCGCTGCCACGCGACTAATCCCACTAAATACATCAGATAGGAATGGAGCTCGGAAAATAATATTTCTAACATAAAAAAAATATTTAAACATGAATGGATTCATACGAAAATTGAGAATTATATAAATGTATAATCTTTAGGGTGAAGCAAGAATTTTTTTAAAAAATGAATTAATAAATAATTGGCAGCCCCAAACGCAAAATGTTTTTATCAATATCTATTTGTTTAAACAATTGCAGAATACATGAGTTATCGACACAAAAAACTGCGTTCTATGAACAAAATGCAACATTGTAACCACAATAAATTATCTGCAAGTCCTTTTATAAAAAAAATTGTTAATGTTGGAACATTAATTTGTATATAACAATTGAACGGTTACAGATAAAAAATCGCTGCAAGTCTTAAACCATGGGTTATGATAAATTGTTCATGTTTCATCCCTTGAAATTTTTTTTGTCCGTGTCACTGTTTTCGTTAAAAAGTCAAAAAAAAAGGGTTGAAAAATTAAAATGCTCACCAAAAACCATCGCTTTTAACAATGAAGACGGCTATTTGTTTGCAACTAATGTTTTGTGATGTTTTTGGCGGTTTTTCCATCCGTTTTGTGACGTGATTTTACAATTTAGTTATTGTTATTAGTCGTGATTTAGTTGGTCTCTGATTGAACAGGTCACCTAACGCATATTGCATTTTTGCTTTTATCTCCATTAGAGCTACATTATTACGGTACAAAAGTGGTGTGAAACGAACACAACAGTATTTTTAGGTTTTAGATTCTGATTGTTTACCCTCCTCGGTGAAAAAGGACACCTTTTTCATTTTTGTGAAAAAAGACACAATTTTTTTTTATTATTTTTTATATAGGGTAGGATATTATCCAAAGATGCCTCGAAGTTCGCGTAAAACTAGAAAGAAGAACAAGTGCACTGCAGCAGCGCGATTGAATTGGGAAAATAGAGAAAACAGGGACATTTCCACAGAAATATTAGAAGAATCGTAAGTTTTCTAAAGTTATGTTTTAACCATATTTTTTATAAGTTATTAAGCTTTTTATTTCAATTTTTTGATTATGTACATTTTCCTAGATTTAATGAAGAAAGTGTCCCAGAACAGAACATCGAAGAAGAGGGATTCCCAAATGATTGCAGCGAAATATTACAAGAATTGTAAGTTTTCAAAAAGTTTTATTTTTTATAAGTTATTCCTATGAAGTACCCATAATAAAAAGTCTGTCAAAGTAATTTTCATATACCTAGCTTTTTATTTCAATTTTTTGATTATGTACATTTTCTTAGGTTTAATGAAGAAAGTGTCCCAGATGCGAACGTCCCAGAAGAGAACATCCAAAAAGAGGGATTCCCACAAGAAAGAATTACAGAAAGAAAGAAAGAAGCTGACAAGATGAGAGTTTTCTGCAAGAGGATATTTTAGAAGAGGTCATCCAACTCAATGACTTTCCACGAGAAGGAAATACAGAAGAGGATTTCACACAAGAAAATTTAGAAGAGCACTTCCTGAGCCAAGAAGAAATAAATTTAAAATCATATAATAATTCAAAACCTGGAATAATTTCTTCAGATGAATATGACAGATAAGAAATATTAGAATATTTGCATAAATAGAGTTTTTACATACCAAGAATTTAACTAGATAACAACAAGGAAATTCTTGTGTCCGTTTTGTTGACAGTATTGACCAAGGCATTCTAATTAGGTGAATTAATATTTTTAATGCATGGGTACATTATATCTATCTTTAGACTTATAAACCATAATGAAAATTCTTGGCCAGCTAGCTATCGACATGTTCTAGTACTTGCATTTATTAATCATAAATTTATTTCAGATTTTCAGTTCGAGTACTTGCATTTATTTCATATTTTCAGTTTGAGTAATTGTATTTATTAATCATAAATTTATTTCAGAATCTTATTTCTAGTACCGAGTACTTGCATTTATTAATCATATATTTATTTCAGATTCCTATTTCTAGTACTTGCATTTATTAATCATAAATTTATTTCAGATTTTCAGTTCGAGTACTTGCATTTATTAATCACAAATTTATTTCAGATTCTTAGTTCTAATACTTGCATGTATTAATTGTAAACTCATTTCTTTAATGTTAACTTTATTGTAAATCATTAAATATTATAAAATCATTTTTGTAAGAAAATAAATTGAACAATTAATAATTATTTCTTTATTTAAAAGTACCTAATTACAGTTATTCACTAAAACAAAAACAAAACAATACACTATGAAAAAACTGCATTGCTTTTTAGCAATGGACAAAAGACATAATAGCAAATAAAATGTGTAACAAACCTACATCAAGAGTCCCATGGACGGGTTAATATGTGAGACATACTGTAAATATTAATTTCTGCAAATGTCTGTGATTCCCAACTATGCAGACACTATTTTGAATGCACGAATAAAAATCACAAAAAACTGTTATAGTTGAATTGCACATTCTCCATATTACTAATCACTAATTTTGCACACTTTCACACTTCCTTCGAATATGCATAAAAATTGAAGATTTTTTGAACAGCCTCTCGAGAATGGAATTTTTGTTCGTGGAAATATTTTTACCCGTTATAGCTTACACCTTGGAATAGGACATCTCCATTTTTCAACAAATTTTAAAGAATAATAAACATATTAATCATTTAGTGGAAGGTGTGCTTTTGACAATTTGTGATCACCAATTTTAAAGTGAAACATGTCCTACATGAGGTATACGGCATTAATTGAAATACTTTAAATTGAAGAACTGGTTTTAGTTAATACTAATTTACTCATTAAAAAAAATTGCAAAACACACGAATAAATTAGCCAACATAACCTAAAATGTCAGTTCTAAACATCTAAACTTTCTTTCTTCCTAACTTCGTATTCGTAAAACTGGTTGCATACATCGTTCAAAATAAAACCAAAAAGCGCCACTGTCTCAAAGTGTCAGGCGGAAAACGCCTGAACTATGGAAAGAGAAAATCTTACTGGGATATAGGCAACTTACATAAAAATTTTTTTTCTGGAGAGTTAATCTCAAAAATTATAAAGTTTTGCGAATTGGTATTCTCGGAAATTAATTCTGTATCCTTCATTTAGGACATCTCCTTTTCACGTTAAAATTGGTGATCACAAATTGTCAAAACTGTCAAAAACACACCTCCACTAAATGGCTGATATCTTTTTTATTAATCCTTAAAATTGACTCAAAAAAGGAGATGTCCTACTCCAAGGTATAAGCTATAACGGGTATAAATATTTCCACAAACAAAAATTCCGTTCTCGAGATTAACTCTCCAAAAAATCGTCAAATTTTTATGCATATTCAGTATTGCCAACTGAAAACGAGGTCGGCAGTGGCAAGGCCCCTCTTAAAAACAAAAAGGGCTTTGATATAGGCAACACATTTTTCATTAATCCTAAATTTAATTACACGGCCTAAACATATTGATAACCTTCCCCCCTTTTAAATAGCTATAAATCTGAGTTGCAATAGCCCTTTTGGTCACTGTACCTGTGTCAATATTGGTGGATCTTATCCAACTTAATGCCGAGATAGTGCATAATTCTATATAAAATATTAGTAATAATATTAATAGGTAAGTAACAAAATTAAGGTAGTTCTTTTTCAGCAAGGCTGGGACTTCTGACCTTCACAGAACGATAATATTGGCTAATAAGAATGACCCCTCACTGAACCAGTTCCCTGAGATTATGGATTTACCATCACTTTCTGTGCAGAAACAAAAAGAACGACCTTGCCGACATCGCCATGATCCTAATAAGTCATACATAAATAAGAATGCTTAGAAAGTGATACAGGGTGTTCCGATATTCGACCGACAACGCTTTACAGGTGATAGCCCTTGACAAATGATGAAAAATGAGTTAGGTACATAAGCCTCTAAGATTCTTAGTTTATGAGATACAGGGTGTTAAAGTTGAGAAATTAAAATTATTTTTTTGCGATATTTCACCTACCGTTTTAAATTTTTTATTCAAACTTGGCAGTCGATGTACTTTTTAGAAACTTAAAAATTTAACAAAAAATATGCTTGACGTACTTCATTTACTGGCGCACAATAATGGGTAGTGGTAACTTCGACCCCCCTATTTTTTAAGACACTGTATAAATCGATTTTTTTTTTCATTTTATTTAAATCTTTGGTTATTTATGTTACAAAAAGTTATTAAATTTTATTGCGCTAAAATCAACAATTTTGGAGATATTTGACTTTGAAGAGCTGCAATGGACCTTTACATTTACGAAAAATACATTCCAAAACTTATATATGTCGATGGTATTTCATATGAAACGTCCAATTCACTTAGAGTGCCTCCATATATTTTTCAAAGGTAATACCACGAGTCCTCCAAATTTTATCGATTAAATTTTTGGTTTTCACGAAAACGGCTTTATTTGGAAAAACCACGAAAACAAACTGATTGATAAAATCACGAGTCCGGACGAGTGATTTTATCTTAAATCAGTTTGTTTGAGTGGTTTTGCCTAAAATAAAGGCATTTGAGTATGAAGATCAAAAATTTAATCTATAAAATTTCAGAGGACGAGTCGTATTTGAAAGGATTATTTTTTGAATCATTTTGTATTAAAAACAGAGAACATAGTCATTTATGCAAAAGACACTTTACACACAAATATTGAAAATTTTCTTTAACAATTTAAATTGAAACCTGAGCTGTTATAGTTTTACATACAGGGCCACCAAGGCGATTTTTTGACTGGATACCCCGCGAAACGCCGTAAATAAAAGCGAAGAAGAAGAATGAAATGAAGTCTTTCTTAATTTAATTAATTTTAAGTTTAGTGTTGAAGTGAGGTATGTAAAAATGTTAAAGGCGTTTTGGCGTTAATAAAAACAGGTTAGTTTACAAATACATTTTGAAATGTGGTTATTAACATAGATTTGCAATACATTTTAGTATAATAAAAATTGTTAAATGTTTACATTTGACATTTCAAAAAGGTAAACACAGTTTAATCAAGAAACAAATACGAAGAAGCGGTTTTATCAGTATAAAACACAATGATTGGTTAGGATCCTGAGCTGTTATTGGCTGAAACCACAAAATCTGACTGTATTGACAGATGAAAAAAATAATCAAAGGTAATACCACGAGTCCTCCAAATTTTATCGATTAAATTTTTGGTTTTCACGAAAACGGCTTTATTTGGAAAAACCACGAAAACAAACTGATTTTATCTTAAATCAGTTTGTTTGAGTGGTTTTGCCTAAAATAAAGGCGTTTGAGTATGAAGATCAAAAATTTAATCTATAAAATTTCAGAGGACGAGTCGTATTTGAAAGGATTATTTTTTTCATCTGTCAATACAGTCAGATTTTGTGGTTTCAGCCAATAACAGCTCAGGATCCTAACCAATCATTGTGTTTTATACTGATAAAACCGCTTCTTCGTATTTGTTTCTTGATTAAACTGTGTTTACCTTTTTTGAAATGTCAAATGTAAACATTTAACAATTTTTATTATACTAAAATGTATTGCAAATCTATGTTAATAACCAAATTTCAAAATGTATTTGTAAACTAACCTGTTTTTATTAGTTGATTTCCAAATGCCTTTAACATTTTTACATAACATAACACTAAACTTAAAATTAATTAAATTAAGAAAGACTTCATTTCATTCTTCTTCGCTTTTATTAACGGCGCCGTTTCGCGGGGTAGCCAGTCAAAAAATCGCCTTGGTGGCCCTGTATGTAAAACTATAACAGCTCAGGTTTCAATTTAAATTGGTAAAGAAAATTTTCAATATTTGTGTGTAAAGTGTCTTTTGCATAAATGACTATGTTCTCTGTTTTTAATACAAAATGATTCAAAAAATAATCCTTTCAAATACGACTCGTCCTCTGAAATTTTATAGATTAAATTTTTGATCTTCATACTCAAACGCCTTTATTTTAGGCAAAACCACTCAAACAAACTGATTTAAGATAAAATCACTCGTCCTGCGGACTCGTGATTTTATCAATCAGTTTGTTTTCGTGGTTTTTCCAAATAAAGCCGTTTTCGTGAAAACCAAAAATTTAATCGATAAAATTTGGAGGACTCGTGGTATTACCTTTGATTATTTTTTGAATCATTTTGTATTAAAAACAGAGAACATAGTCATTTATGCAAAAGACACTTTACACACAAATATTGAAAATTTTCTTTACCAATTTAAATTGAAACCTGAGCTGTTATAGTTTTACATACAGGGCCACCAAGGCGATTTTTTGACTGGCTCCCCCGCGAAACGGCGCCGTTAATAAAAGCGAAGAAGAATGAAATGAAGTCTTTCTTAATTTAATTAATTTTAAGTTTAGTGTTATGTTATGTAAAAATGTTAAAGGCATTTTGAAATCAACTAATAAAAACAGGTTAGTTTACAAATACATTTTGAAATTTGGTTATTAACATAGATTTGCAATACATTTTAGTATAATAAAAATTGTTAAATGTTTACATTTGACATTTCAAAAAAGGTAAACACAGTTTAATCAAGAAACAAATACGAAGAAGCGGTTTTATCAGTATAAAACACAATGATTGGTTAGGATCCTGAGCTGTTATTGGCTGAAACCACAAAATCTGACTGTATTGACAGATGAAAAAAATAATCAAAGGTAATACCACGAGTCCTCCAAATTTTATCGATTAAATTTTTGGTTTTCACGAAAACGGCTTTATTTGGAAAAACCACGAAAACAAACTGATTGATAAAATCACGAGTCCGCAGGACGAGTGATTTTATCTTAAATCAGTTTGTTTGAGTGGTTTTGCCTAAAATAAAGGCGTTTGAGTATGGAGATCAAAAATTTAATCTATAAAATTTCAGAGGACGAGTCGTATTTGAAAGGATTATTTTTTGAATCATTTTGTATTAAAAACAGAGAACATAGTCATTTATGCAAAAGACACTTTACTAACAAATATTGAAAATTTTCTTTACCAATTTAAATTGAAACCTGAGCTGTTATAGTTTTACATACAGGGCCACCAAGGCGATTTTTTGACTGGCTACCCCGCGAAACGGCGCCGTTAATAAAAGCGAAGAAGAATGAAATGAAGTCTTTCTTAATTTAATTAATTTTAAGTTTAGTGTTATGTTATGTAAAAATGTTAAAGGCATTTTGAAATCAACTAATAAAAACAGGTTAGTTTACAAATACATTTTGAAATTTGGTTATTAACATAGATTTGCAATAGTATAATAAAAATTGTTAAATGTTTACATTTGACATTTCAAAAAAGGTAAACACAGTTTAATCAAGAAACAAATACGAAGAAGCGGTTTTATCAGTATAAAACACAATGATTGGTTAGGATCCTGAGCTGTTATTGGCTGAAACCACAAAATCTGACTGTATTGACAGATGAAAAAAATAATCAGTATAAAACACAATGATTGGTTAGGATCCTGAGTTGTTATTGGCTAAAACCACAAAATCTGACTGTTTTGACAGATGAAAAAAATAATAATTTAAAAAAAATATCGCTTTCTGAAAGTGTGCCCTCGACGTCACGTTCATCAGAAACTCCCCCCTCCATAATCTACGTTCAGAGTCACGCATCACAGTTCTTCCCAAAAATAAAGCTCACTGCTTGATATACACCATTGATATATAATTGAACTCTGTCAATTGATCGACTCATCTATAAAATTCCACATTTTAGCTACTGTTTTCTTTACCTAAAACATTCGAAGTTTCTGAACCTACCTACCTTTTCATGAAGAACGATCTTGGCAACACCGCAAATCCTAAACACAGTTCTCACGGAACAACAGTTGTCAGGGGTATGCTCAGAGCACCGACATAACCTTAAACTAGACGGCTAATATCCATATGTCTACCACACAAGAAACTCATCCAATTGAACATTCCAAAACGTCTCTCTACCAAATTGATATTGCTTCAAAACCAATAAAATTTAAGACACCATTACCAGGCAAAAAAGTATTTAAACATATGTTTGTTTTGATATTAATGTGACATGTATTAGATTAGGTTAGTGACTGTCAGCTACTGCTATTTTTTAATTTTATGACTTGAGCATTTTGTAGCGTACTACTAATTATGCAACCCACTTTACCGCGGTGTTGATTGACTTCGCCACCAGGAGACGGAATAAGACGCGGGATTAACCTAACAAGTTAGCTTGGTTATGCGAACGTTCGTGACACGTTGTGTTTACAGTTTCTTTTCAATACTTTTCATTTTGCTTTTGTTTATGTTTTAAAGTGCTTTTAATAAAAGTTTCTCCTATTTTCACGGCGTTAATTTTATTGTGTGAGTGGAAATATCTCAAAGAACCCTACCTTTAGAACTGGCGGCCCGACGTGAAGCCGATGAAAAGGAGAGTATTTTACATTTAACAGGTATCTTTAGTTCTAAAAACCATAAACTTTGTTTTACGATTGGCTGTAGTTGCCAATCGTCAGTGAAAAGTACTCATATATATTATAAAAAGGAAAAACTGTTCAGGTTCCCGTACAAGCAAAACAGATTCAGACATGCCAAATTGTAGTTATTTCGTTTAAATAGACTTGCCGGTCTCAGTAACTACTATTTAATTATTTGCATGTTTTCAATTAGCCATCATTAGTTGTGCTCAGTTTGTTTTATGCTTCTTCAGTACATTAAAATATATTTAGATTTCGGTTATTGGACATTCTACGTTATTTGCTCCATAACTGTTGTTTCCGTTGTTTGGACCATAAGTGTTGGTAGATGGTACTGTTGTTTCCGTTGTTTGGACCATAACACTTAAAATATTGGACATTTAATTTCGTGATCGCGTATATATAAACTTTTCTGGCTGAACTAAGTAGGCCAGACCCGATATCGTACCGTGAGTGTTTTAATGAACTAATGAACTACAAGGCCTCATTGCAAGTCTTACAACAAACACTGCACCCTCTGCAGATAAAAATGCAAACTTTTCACAGTGTACAACTCGTTTTTCTGGGAAAGCTGGCGAGAATGTCGAAGCTTTCATAGATTCTATAACAGTTTACAAAGAATGTGTTAATATCACATCTGAGAATGCTCTGAAAGGATTGTCGATGCTCCTTACTGATAGTGCTGCTACTTGGTGGCTTGGCATAAAGACGTCCGTGCAATCGTTTGATGAAGCGATTGTATCACTACGCCACGCATTTGGGTATGCCAAACCTGCTTACCAAATATATAAAGAATTATTTTCGAAGGAACAAGGCAAAGACGAACCGACAGACATCTTCATTAGTAATGCTCGCGCGCTATTCGCACAATTACCCGCTCAGCCTGTCGTCTGCGAAGAAATACAGCTAGATCTGGTGTATGGTCTCCTTAATTATAAAATCCGAGAAAGAATGCAACGGGAGAAAATTAAGACGTTCAAAGAACTAATCGAGACTGCTCGAATAATTGAACAGACGTTATTTGAAAAGAAAAAGATGTCTTCTATCAGTGCTTCAAACACTGAAACCAATCAAAAAAAGTCAAAGTCTTTAATATGCAACTACTGCAAGAACTTCGGTCACAGTAGAGAAGAGTGTAGAAAATTGGCGAAAACTCGTCAAGACCAAAGCGCTAAAAACGATAATAGCTATGAGGTCAGAGCCACCGAGAAACCATCTCAGTCAAGTAGTGCAAATCCTGAAATTAATAAGCTAATTTGTTATGGATGTGGTAAACCTGGATATATTCGAAGCAATTGTCCTCAATGCAAGCCGTCAACTTCGACTTCTGCTTTAGATAGCGAATTTTACTGTCAATCATTCACGGATGATCCGCAAAGCCGACCGTTAGTCAGAGTAGAGATTACTGGCTCGTCAGGAATGGCATTCATTGACACGGGCGCTAAATCTAGTATTGCTGGCGCTTCACTTAGGAAAATACTTATGAAAAAGAATATTCCTTACCAGATTCAGAAAATGAAAATGACACTGGCTGATGGAAAGATGCACTTGGTGGACGCCTCGGTCTTTTCTGTACACATTGGTATTGAGAAGAAACAAGTACCAATAAAACTAATATCTGTCGATAAGCATACCAACAGCAGAACTCTACTAGGAGTAGACTTCATTAAAGCCACCCAAATGGTTTTAGATGTTTCATCGAACCTCTGGTATTTCAAGGAGAACCCTAGTGTAGGTTACCCTTTCGTAGAAGAAGAAAGATGTACCCCATCCACCTCGTTAGCTAGTGCACAATTTGAACCGCTATACCTTCGCGAAAACGAAGGTAGTTCTCTGAACCAGGGGGAGAGAGAACAATTCAATGAACTGATCATTAAAAATCACGAAGTTTTCTCGCCACATTCAGAAGCTACGCCATTTGCCGAACACATAATAAAACTGAAAGACGATGTTCCTATATCAGTGCCACCATACAGAATGTCTGAACCAAAAAAGAAGATTTTAAAGGAAGAACTAGACCGCCTTTTGGAAGATGATATAATCGAGGAATGTGAATCTTCATACTCGGCCAATGTCGTACTTGTCCCAAAGAAGGATGGACGAATGAGACTATGTGTCAATTATCAGAAATTAAACTCAATCACGGAAGCTGATAGGTATCCACTTCCACGAATGGATGATTTACTACATTCAGCCAAAAGAACAAAATTTATGTCTACACTAGACCTGAAATCAGGATACCATCAGATCTCAGTTCGACCAGCTGATCGAGACAAAACGGCATTTATAACGCCATATGGACTATTCCGTTACAATCGTATGCCGTTTGGCTTACGCAACGCTCCATCAACCTTTCAGCGACTAATCGATAGATTCCGGGCCGGACTACAAGATATATTAATATTGGCTTATCTTGATGATCTGATAATCCTATCTCCATCCTATGAAGAACCACAGCAAGTCGTTCCTAAATCCCAAATACCAGATATTTTACAAGAATATCATAATTCTGAGACGGCCGGCCATTACGGAGTAGATCGAACATATAAACGAATCGCAAGTAGGTATTACTGGATAGGAATGCGTGCTACGATAACAAAACACGTTTCTCAATGCATAGAGTGCCAACGTTTTAAGCCAAGCAATGTGAAACCTGCAGGTTTAATCCAAACTCCCATAATGGCTGCACGGTTTGAAGTTATAACCATTGATTTATTTGGCCCTTTACCAGAAACACCTGCTGGTAACTATTGGGTCTTTGTGATAGAAGATACCTGTACACGCTGGACTGAACTCTTCCCCTTAAAGCAAGCCAGTGCTGAAAACTGTGCCCGAACCCTAATAGATGAGGTGATATTGCGATATGGCGTACCCAGAAGAGTAATTAGCGATAATGATAGCAGGTTTGTCAGTAGCGTGATGCAACAAGTTGCTCACTGTCTCGGGTTTACTCAATCCCTTATTCCTGTATATCATCCGGCCAGCAACCCAGTTGAACGCAAGAACAGAGATTTAAAAGTCCAATTGGCAATTCTATCGACTTCCGACCACACATCATGGGAAGATCAACTATCATCTATCAGATTTGCCATAAATACAGTTCAGTGTTCCTCAACGGGCTATACCCCATCATATCTCATGTTTGGACGTGAGTTACGAACTCCTGACGATGTTCAAAGGGATATTCGATCAATTATTGAAAGAGATAATTTCGTTCCACAAATCACACCCTATTTAAAGTTGATGAGTAGAACCCTACAGGAAGCGAGAGAAAAGCATGAAGCCTCGCAAGACATATCCAAAAGAGGGGCAGATAAACGCTACCGGGTAGCGAAATTTAAAGAGGGAGATAAGGTCCTAGTTGATGTCCATGCTCTAAGTAAAAGTAAGAATCAGTTTACCAGTAAGTTCGCTCCTAGACGCGATGGACCCTACGTAATAATAAAGGAGGTCACTCCAACATCGTATGAAGTTGCTTTACCTCAAAACCCTACAGAGGTCATGGGTAAGTACCATGTTTCTGCTTTGACCCCATTTCGAGCTCAAGATAACTCCGACCCTAGTCCACTACGGCCAATTAAAAAAAGAGGGCGACCGAAGAAGGTATCACAAAGCGTGGAGAATGATGAAGAGCCTACCATGCAGGAAGAGGATACTGAGTCAACTTGTGATACTCAGCATACTGACGACGACCGGGATGCCGATGAGTCATTTCCCCCAACAACTCGAACTCACAGCAAGAGAGCAGTCCATAAACCCAAGAGATGCGCGTGCTGTGAATAACAAAATATATATAGATCATTCTTGCTTCATCTCCCGGGACGTATCGAGAAGCAAAGGGGGAGGTTGTAGCGTACTACTAATTATGCAACCCACTTTACCGCGGTGTTGATTGACTTCGCCACCAGGAGACGGAATAAGACGCGGGATTAACCTAACAAGTTAGCTTGGTTATGCGAACGTTCGTGACACGTTGTGTTTACAGTTTCTTTTCAATACTTTTCATTTTGCTTTTGTTTATGTTTTAAAGTGCTTTTAATAAAAGTTTCTCCTATTTTCACGGCGTTAATTTTATTGTGTGAGTGGAAATATCTCAAAGAACCCTACCTTTACAATTTCCTTTTTTTATTTTGTAAAAAATATAAAAACTTCCTTCATCCTGAAATATACAGGGTGTCCCATTAAGAATGGGACATAGAACAACCGCAGATTCTCCAATTCAAAATAAAAGGATTAAGCGAAATATGCTTAGATAAAATGTTACTCGTTTCCGAAGTTGAAAACTGAAAAATTATTAATGGCCATAATTTTTTTAATACACACTCAAATCGGCACACTTGTTAAATATCATAAAATGCACCTAACAGTAAAAAAACAGTTCAGTACGCTCTACCAGTGGCGTACGGCAGGAGTAAGTAATGCTTGTACCCCTTCTAAATGTTACGCCGCTGTCTAAATTTTAATTTTGTCTATAATTTTAATTTTTCTGATATTTTCTAAGTCAATAATGTACACTTGTTAGTTTGTTGTAAAGTCATTGTTTTTCGAGATATTCGCAGTTAAAGATAGATAGACATGTACTTTTTATTTATTTATTTATTTATTTAAATTTACGTCATAACTTCTGGTTTTTGCAGGATGGTGCGCCAGCCCATTACATATTAGATGTTCGGAATTACCTAAATTTACGTTTTCCACAACCACAAGTAAAAATTTCATTACATTAGTTTTTACTTTGTTTGGTTTTAAGACAAAATTGTAAAAATGAATATTATTAATAATAATACAAATAAAAAGTACATGTCTATCTATCTTTAACTGCGAATATCTCGAAAAACAATGACTTTACAACAAACTAACAAGTGTACATTATTGACTTAGAAAATATCAAAAAAATTAAAATTATAGTCAAAATTAAAATTTAGACAGCGGCGTAACATTTAGAGGGGGTACAAGCATTACTTACTCCTGCCGTACGCCACTGGTAAAGCATACTGAACTGTTTTTTTTACTGTTAGGTGCATTTTATGATATTTAACTAGTGTGCCAATTTGAGTAAAATTATACGGTGTATTAAAAAAATTATGGCCATTAATAATTTTTCAGTTTTCAACTTCAACACCCCGTATTTCGGAAACGAGTAACATTTTATCTAAGCATATTTCGCTTAATCGTTTTATTTTGAATTGGAGAATCTGCGGTTGTTCTATGTCCTATTCTTAATGGAACACCCTGTATATTCTGTTTACTTGTATTTCAATTATTCTTTTCAAACAAGGAAAGGCTTTTGCATGATTTCTATGTAGGAGCCGTAAGGAAAATACAGTTATTTAGATGCAATTTTTATTTACGCTTAAAGGGTCATGTTTTTTTGGTGGTATCAAAGGAGCCGCCTTTTAAAGTTTATAAATTGAGGATACTATATGTCTTACTCGAACTATACAGCTATTTATACCTATACTATACTATTTTGCAATAAAAAACATTCTGTTCTCACAAATAATACTATTTCCAATCAGTAAATGAAAACTCCAACCTAAATCCTAAATTGTTTTCATACCAATCATTTTCCCTAAGGTGCGCCAATGTCGGAACATAGACTTTAAGGTTATGTCGGTGAATATGACAAACAGTCATCATCGTAATTGATCAATTTCTATCATATGGCATTAGCAGTCTAGTTTAAGGTTATGTCGGTGGCACAAAGTAATAAAAGTTATATGATGCATGAGATTAGAGGTTAACGTTTGTTTTTGTTTTTAATAACATTACACATTACATACAATTTCTTGTTCATATTAATATCTCGTCTAAGATAATTGTAAGGAAAGAGATCTGCAGAGAGAAAAAAGATTTACAATATTTTGCTCCGTGCAGCAAACGAACGAACCTACAATTCAGATGTAACTGCAATTCGAGGTTCCATTGTGCACAACTCGCACACCGATGCCAAATCTAATTTCGATGAACGTGACGTAACAAACACATGTTTTTCCAGATTATGGAAAAATTAGCTATCAGAGAATTCAAAAAACAAAATTCTCAGTGATATCAGCACATATACTTTCTAATTACAGTGTTCCCTCATAGTTCATGGAAAGGTCCATTAGTCTTTTCCAGATTTAACATCGACGATAGAAAAGGCGAATTGTAGACTTCCCTTCAAAGTCAAATATCTCCAAAACTGTTGATTTTAGCGCAATAAACGTTAATAACTTTTTGTAACATAAATAACCAAAGAATTAAATAAAATGAAAAAAAAATCGATTTATACAGTGTCTTAAAAAATAGGGGAGTCGAAATAATTTTAATTTCTCAACTTTAACATCCTGTATCTCGTAAACTAAGAATCTTAGGGGCTTATGTACCTAACTCATTTTTCATCAATTGTTAAGGGCTATCACCTGTAAAGCGTTGTCGGTCGAATATCGGAACACCCTGTAAAACAAATCAGAGATGATTATGCACATATCAGACAGTACTAGAACATGACTGCTTTGTTGGTGAATATCAGGCTTACAGAGGATTGAAAATAAGAACCAATTTTAATTTATTTGCACCATTGGATAGACAATTTTTGGTCCTTTAAAATGATATATCACTTGTCTCACATTTGTATTTAAAAAAATCGAAGGGGTAGATCCAACTCGGAAGAAGATGAAGAGGAAGAAACAGTTTGTGTAGTAGAATTTCCATATTAAAATATTATTTCATTTTATTGCAGAGGAGAGCAATACTTAATTTCTACACCGAATTGATGACAACGTAATTTTTTTATTCAATAGATTTCACTCTTTTGAGAATGTCCTATTTTTATTTATTTTATTTTCAGTATAATTGTTTAATTTCTCTCTCTCTCTCTCTCTCTCTCTTCACTGGATTAAAACCACTTAGTTGTTAAAAAAGTTTTTAATTGACGTTTCGGATTTCCTATCGAAAGCCGGTGTCAAAATGACATAACAAAATAAATAAATTTACTATAGAAACAGAACACTTGGTAATCTTGCAAAAATACGACGTCAACACTTAGAATAGATTTTTAGATTGAAGATGTCAAAATCTGTTTCAATCATATTTTTGTGACGTTTCTGGGAACGAATTTTGAAAGGATAGTGCATTTGCATATTATATGAGAGTTTATACTTCGTCATAAATGAAGTTTTCTTATTAATACTATCATAAGAAAAAACCAAATAAAAACTTATGATACTATCCCGATATAGAGGGTATCCTTTTTGCAATTAACTCTTTTTGTAAAATAGGCATCCAAATTTTTGAAATATCGACGGAACAATTAGAAACACATTCGTTATTATTTAAGCATATTAATGCTGCTTCTTTAACTTTGCGGTTATAATTATTCGGTTGTTTTAATAATCTAGTTGAAGAATTCCATTGTATTTTATGACCAAAATCCCATGCATGTTCACATATTTTGGATTTTTCGAATTGTTTATTTTTAATGTACGATAGGTGTTCATTAAGTCTAATATGAAAAGGTCTAGATGTTTCTCCTATAAAAAATTTATTACATTCGCATGGAATGTAATAAATTAATAAGCTGTTCATTTAATCCAGTAAAGAGAGAGAGAGAGAGAGAGAGAGAGAGAGAGAGAGAGAGAAATTAAAATACAAACCTCTATGAGCTTCATAAATGAATTATAATTGTTTACCTGTCCCATGAGCCTCTAAAAAACTTAAATCATCAGGTTTAATGTTACTTTCGGTGTAAATTTCCTTCAGTAGTTGTGCCTGGTCTCGACCAGAAGGGTACGTTAATCCCTGCTCTTTGTATCCATCAGAGTTTGATTTTGAGTTTATTATTTGGGCGTATATTCGTTTTGCATCTTTTGCTTTTTGAAGAAACACAGCTGCAACTGCCTCTGATCTAACGTATCCATTACCTTTAGCATCAAAAGTCTTACATCGTCCGTCAGGACTCAAAACACCCATGCTAAAATAAATTTTTTGTATTATTATCAATAAAAACGTAGCCCATTAAATGTATCAGAATTCTATACTAACCGCTGGAATTGTACAGTTGTACCAACATTCAGACACGTATTAGCGCCTATGATTATAGCAGCATCGCAGTTACCCAATCTAATTTCTCTAAAAGCAACGTCAAAGGCATTCATAGAACTACTGCATGCAGCATCTACGTTACATGCAGGTCCCTTTGTTTTTAAAAAATACGCCAATCTGACCGGTGTAGAACACGTCATAATTCTAAAATGGAAATTACTTTTCTTATGCTTTCAGCAAAATATTTATATATATTTTATTGACAGACATAATGTTACTCAGTTGAAAACTATCGTCGACCACTCAACCAAAACACAATTTTAACACACTCTACGCGCGTTTCGCCAACTATGTTGGCATCATCAGGAGTGTGTTAAAATTGTGTTTTGGTTGAGTGGTCGACGATAGTTTTCAACTTAGTTGATAAACCAAAGGTTCCAATTTAATAATGTTACTCAAATCAGAATGATAATTCAGTAAGGCGTGAAAATTTGTAAATAATAAAAAACACGAGACCTTTTAACAAAGCCAGAATTCAGAAAATAAAGGGAAAAGGACGACCACGAAACACATAGGATAAAGTAATCGGAGAATTATTAAGATGCAAAGAATTGCACAGCTGAAAAAGTGTTCTTGTCATTTATTTGGCCGTTTTTGGAGTTAAATTGGCGATTTCAGCAAAAAAAAAATTCTGTGTGGCTCTGTAATTATTTTGATTTTGTCTAGAAGAGTGTGATCTAATTTTAAACTTTAGCCTATCAATAGTAATCGTTCGGTATTTCGAAGTTCTCCATAATTTTATTTGAAATAATTTTTTTGGGTATATAGGCCAGCCGCGCATCTCCCGACGCGACATTTGGGCGACTGGGTCCGACAAAAATTGTGTGGTATATTTCCAAGATAAAGAAAAGTGACAGTTCTAGTACATCCGTAATTTTTCAATAACGCTAATAAAATGTCTCTTCTATCAGTCTAGCTTCTTTTCCCACTCTGCATCTTTCCTCTGCTAACACTATGTTGCTTAGCATAACATTTTCCACCAAGTGATCAGAAGAAACATTACTGACGTCGTTACACCCGTCCTTAGATAGATGTAAGATAGATGTAAAAAGGGGTGGCCCTACGGCCTATTCCACTGCGACCTTTGCAGATCTATTGTGTTTCCCCTGATAATTAGATGACTTGCGCGAGCTTCGTCCTTTTAAGTATGGTTAGGATCCCTGAGAGTGGCTCTTCAACGTAGCTCTCTGCCTCTGGGTATTCCGTTCCCTTCTGTGAAAACCTTGTCCTTGCTATTCCATCGCATTCGCATAGAATATGGATTGAGGTTTCTTCCTCTGTCTGGCAAAACCTGCATGTGGTTTCTTCTGCCAGACCTATGTTTTTCATATGCTTGTTGAGTTTACAGTGTCCTGTAAGCATGCCTACTATTGCTTTTACGGACCTTCTGTCCTTGCTTAGTAGGTCTGCCGTGAGTGTAGGCGATGGTTTCTTGAGGAACCTTTTTGCCTGCCTCTGTCCTGGGGATTGTTCCCACCAGCTTTGGGCTTGTTTTTCCACCCATTTGCTAATTGCTTTTTTAACTGTTGCTTTTGCTATTCCGCAGAAGGGTTCTGGACCATAAAATGCCGTTGACGAGCCTTGTCTGGCCAATTCATCGGCTTTTTCATTTCCTCAATGCCCTTTGTGTCCTGGAATCCATGCCAGGGTCACTTTCTTGCGGTTAGCTAATTCATTCAGGGCACAGGCACAGTCCCACACAAGTTTGGAGTTTACTTGGGTGGCCTTTAGTGCTTTTAGTGTTGCCTGACTGTCGGAGAATATAACAACGGACTGACCTATGCTGTCTTGTCTGTTTATTTCTCCTATGCAGAGGTGTATTGCTGCTACTTCTGCTTGAAATACTGTGGTGTCTTTTGACAGGCTCACTGGGATCATTATCCTTGGTTTTTGCCCGTATATTCCGACTCCGACTCCTTCTTCGGTCTTCGAGCCGTCTGTGTACCAGATTGTTGCTGCACTGATGGGTGCTCCTGCCTCCCAGTGTTACTTTTACTTCGTATTTCCTGTTGAAATTGTATTTGGTTACCATGGTGTCGCTGGGCATTCCTGTAATTGGATCCGCCCTTAGCTCTTCTTCTAACCTTTGGTAATCCTTCCCGTGGAGTTTGGTGATGGGTCATGACCTTTGCATAAGCCTGTAGGTGACCGCTCTTGCCTCTCCCTGTATGTATATGTGTAATGGTGGTAGGTTCAAGATGACCTCCATCGCGGCCATGGGGGTGGTTCTCATGGCCCCTGTGGCACTGAGACAAGCTTGTCTTTGTATGCCTGATAACTGCCTTATGATGCCTGACTGAAAAGTCTTTGGCCACCACACCACTGACCCATATGATATCATAGGCCTGATTACCCTTGTGTATAACCATATGGTCATTTTGGGGTTGAGTCCCCAGTTCTTGCCACACATCCTCCTGCACATGCCTAGTGCGATGGATGCTTTTTTGGCGATTTTTGTTGTGTAGGCATTCCATGTAAGCCTTTGATCGAAAATTACCCCTAAGTATTTCGCTTCTTTGGCCAAAGGAATTGTTGTGTCCTCCAGCACTGGTGGTTTCAGGCCTTGCAGTGCTCGTTTTTTGTGAATGCGACAATTTGTGTTTTCTGAGCATTGACTGACAGCCGTTCTCTTTTGCACCAATTGTCTACTATGTTTAGGGCCCTTTGTGTTCTTTCTGAAATTATTCCAGAGAACCGGCCTCCGACGACTATCGCTAAGTCGTCAGCATATCCGAGGCAATGAAAGCCTTCTTGGATAAGTCTTTGTAAGAGATCGTCCATTAAGGTTGCCCACAGAAGCGGTGACAGTGGGCAGCCTCCGCCTGCTTTTGCCATGATGGTAAGCTCTCTCAGAGTAGATATAATTGTCCTTCTCTCTAGACTGGCCCTTATCCATCTGCATAAGCTTGGCGGGACTCCTCTTCTGGTTTGTGCATTGACTAATGCGTCTGTGGTAGCATTGTTAAAAGCTCCTTCTATGTCCAGAAACGTTGTCATGGCTATTTCTTTGTGCTCTATTGACTTTGAAAGCAGCCTGTTTAAATCATTCAGCGCAGAGTCTGTTGATTTTCCTGGTTGGTATGCGTATTGGCGGTTATTCAGAGGATTTACTTTTAGTATTTCGTCTCTGATGTATCTGTCTAGCAGTCTCTCCAAAGTTTTTTGGAGAAATGATGTCAGACTAATTGGTCTGTATGACTTTGGTGTCAGATCTGTCATTCTGCCCACCTTGGGTAGAAAGATCACTTTCACTTTTCGCCATACAGTTGGTATGTATCCCCATGCCACACTAGCTTTGAGGATTTTACAGAGGTGTGGTATCAGATCGTCCACTGCCATTTGTCACTGCCCGTCCTTACTCCCTCTTTTTGATTTACTTTTGATGATGGCCACTTCTACTCCCTTCTGATACACCTGCAACTGCATTGTTGTTCTCTTCATTGACTTAGATACCGACCGCTGCTGCATGCTTGCAGAATCCTCTTCCTCCTTTGCAAGTGCAGTTTGTATCCAACTATATGATTTTTTTAAATGATACATTTATGGTCGGCACATCTAGAAATATTAATGTCTTAAGGCTCGTCCGTACTCATCCGAATAAACGCAACTTTTCAAATCGGAATAAAACCGCCACATCGTGTACTTGCAAGATCAGTGACGTTTACGTTTCTGTAACTTGTCATTATCTGTTATTAGAACTTTTACCGATGCGGGGCTGGCCTATGTGCTTATGAAAGAAGAAAGAAGCGTCATTAGTCAATTAGAGGTTGAGGGTACCTGACACTCATTTATTTCATATGTAGATTTCCCTCACAATATGCCAGCAATTAGATGTTTAATTATAGAATAAAAATTATATTGAAGTATTTAAAATATCAAAAATTTTAAAAATTCTTCAATTCCAAACGGAAAAATGTGTTTAGAAAATATAAAAGATGATCTAATAGATATAAAAGATGGATATAAAAAAATTATGGATCTGACATGATGGAATTATGAATCGAGAATTAATTAATAAAAAATTAAAATTACCCATAGAAGGAAAATTGTGCGGCAGGAGCTGTTCTCAGCCAGCCCTCAGATTCGCTGAGGCATCTGGCAAAAAAAATTGCAGTATTAGTATTTGCGATATCCGTCGGATTGACTCCTGCATCCAACAGTGCTTCGTACACTATTTCAAATGCAATCCTGTTAACGGGATCTGAATAATTGGCCAATCTCGAGTGCGACCCTAAAAAATAGTATATTACATTCCGAGACGGGAAATTAGTTGTTACTGTCGAGAAATTATATAGTTTATTTATATAGGGTGGTCCAAACCTCTGTCGTAGTTCTACAACTCCTACTATGCAATTCTTAACGATTTATTTAAAGTATATCTGTCAATGGGGGTCAAAACCAAATGTCCTAAAAATATTTTCTTGTCTACAGGGTGGCCCAATAGTAAATTAGGTAAACCTCTTAATTTTTTTTTAATGGAATGACCCAACTTTTTTTTTTACAATTTTAGGTACTCTATGGTCAGTACTACATACCTACAAAATATTGTTTCTAACATCCCACCCCTTTCGAAGAAAAACAAATTTTACCGAAAAATATTACATTTTCAGACGCCTATTAAAATATGCAGTGCTCTCTTGAATTTAACGTTAGAATTTTAAAAACTACAAGTGTGTAAAGCCAATAGATCAATGATTTTTTTAGACCAAGTTTTAATTTTTTATTTTGAACAGGGTGGTCACAAATTAATTTCACTTTCCAAAAACTTCCAGGGCAATTTTTTCAAATTTTTCAAATGGAACACCCTGTATTACTATTCATCAACGGACGGAGAATTTTATACCCTTCAACTTCCCCATATACTTACCTATACCTATCTGTCTTCCTTAAAAAATAAATTCAAAAAAACATTTATCTATGTATAAAAAGTCCAATTTCTTCTAGTGTTTTATCGAAAGTGAACATTCAATCAAGTAGGCTGGGTCTTATTGAAGTGTCAGATGATTTAGTGTCTGACATTAATATTTTAGAGGTTATTTTAACTGATCGCGATAATTCTTCTATTAATAATGAATTTTACAAATAACGAATTAATTGACATGGTCTATGTTTTGGGAGAATCCGACAGAAATTGTTTTAGACACCACCTACAACAGCCGAAAATATGAAAAAAAGGAGTGTGCAGGCTTTCCATTCTATTACACCTGATATGCTTAGAAACGTTTCTCGATCATTCGCCGAACGAATAAATATGTGCATTGGAGAAAATGGCCGACATTTTGAGCATCTTTTATAAAATGTTTTCAGATAATTTTCAAATAAATTTTATTGTAATTTTTGTTCAACGGGCTATTTGTCGACCGGAAGTAAAAAATGTTTTTTTGAATTTATTTTTTAATGAGGACAGATAGGTAAGTACATGGGAAAGCCGAAGAGTATAAAATTCTCCTTCCGTTAATGAATAGTAATACAGGGTGTTCCATTTGAAAAATTTGAAAAAATTTCCCTGGAAATTTTTTAAAAGAATTATCGCGATCAGTAAAAATAACCTCTAAAAAATTATCTGAAAACATTTTATAAAAGATGCTCAAAATGTCGGCCATTTTCTCCAATGCACATATTTATTCGTTCGGCGAATGATCGAGAAACGTTTCTAAGCATATCAGGTGTAATAGAATGGAAAGCCTGCACACTCCTTTTTTTCATATTTTCGGCTGTTGTAGGTGGTGTCTAAAACAATTTCTGTCGGATTCTCCCAAAACATAGACCATGTCAATTAATTCGTTATTTGTAAAATTCATTATTAATAGAAGAATTATCGCGATCAGTTAAAATAACCTCTAAAATATTAATGTCAGACACTAAATCATCTGACACTTCATTAAGACCCAGACTACTTGATTGAATCTTCACTTTCGATAAAACACTAGAATAAATTGGACTTTTTATACATAGATAAATGTTTTTTTGAATTTATTTTTTAAGGAAGACAGATAGGTATAGGTAAGTATATGGGGAAGTTGAAGGGTATAAAATTCTCCGTCCGTTGATGAATAGTAATACAGGGTGTTCCATTTGAAAAATTTGAAAAAATTGCCCTGGAAGTTTTTAAAGTGAAATTAATTTGTGACCACCCTATACAAAATAAAAAATTAAAACTTGGTCTAAAAAAATCATTGACCCATTGGCTTTACACACTTGTAGTTTTTAGAATTCTAACGTTAAATTCGAGAGAGTACTGCATTTCTTCGAAAGAGGTGGGATGTTAGAAACAATATTTTGTAGGTATGTAGTACTGACCATAGAGTACCTAAAATTGTAAAGAAAGTTGGGCCATTCCATTTAAAAAAAATTAAGTGATTTGCCTAATTTTCTATTGGGCCACCCTGTAGACAAGAAAATATTTTTAGGATATTTGGTATTGACCCCCATTGACAGATATACTAAGAATTGCATAGTAGGAGTTATAGAACTACGACAGAGGTTTGGGCCACCCTGTATATAAATTTCGAGACAGTAATAAATTTCCTGTCGAGGATTGTATACTATTTTATTTTTAACCATAAGTTATTAAAAAATACAAAAAAAAAATTGGGACAACCTTTTTAAGTAAATTATACGTCATTGTCATAAATTTTGAAAGAAGAAAATAAAACCTGCCACAGTATATTAAGTTTGGAGAACGGTAAGGGCTTTTTACCGATGGAAGACAATTGTTTGTCTGACATCAGTAACCCTTACCGTTCGACATGCTGATAACGATTGGGGCAATAATAAACTATTAAATTATTCATTTTTTCATATTCAAAATTT